>CAKNWT010054668.1:0-10372 GCA_932066315.1 Andricus coriarius | reverse complement strand
GGTTTCAAATTTTATATGTAGCCAGTCTCAACCGTCTCAATAAAAAGTAGAACTTCTCTTGTAATTAAAAAAAATAATAATCTGCAATACTCAGATATTTCGTTTTTCCTAAATGGCATGCGTTACAGTATTCGCTTTTGAACTTCTTAAAAGCTCTTGCTCTCTTTCATCAAACTCCCAACCTCAAATCCACTTTCCGTATTTCATGTAAGAATTTCATTATTATTTCTTATTTTCAAAACTGCCCCTTTTGGATTTAAAGTTTTTATATGTGAAATGATCGATTTCTGTTATGAAATTTTTTTTTCCTAATAATAATGTGATTGCCACTGTAGGTGCTTTTTAAAAGAAGGCTTTTCATTAACATTTTTAGTATTTTATTCGTATTTTGACAAATTCATTTTCGACTTAACGTTTTAGTCATAGTTCATTCACATTTTAAAATGTTTGAAAATTTCCAAATTTTGAGTACCATTTATTTTTTAATTAAAGATTTTAACATTTCGGAAAATTTGTGTTTAAATTTTTACAATAAATTTGGTTAATTTTTTATTTAAACCCCAATTTTACATTTACGTTTAAATTTTCAGAAGTACCTTTTTTTAATTTTTAGATTTATCAGAAAAGGTTTTATATCTGTGCTGAAACTATCTGTAAATAATTTCCAGTTGTTAAGAATGATTAAAAAAAGATTATTACGTTATAAACAAATTATTGAACAAAATTTCTTTCCGGGATTGGGAATTTTTAGCTCATTGAAATCCAGAGCTTAGGTATGGAATGTGTGAGAAATAAAAGTTGTATTACTGTTAGTTGAAAGAAGATGCTACTTGGCAATTTAATAAGAAAATTCACAGTTTAGCTATTTATCAGCGAACAGGATTAATTTTTTTAACGGAATAAATTAAGAATGCTTTTCCGGTGACTATTTGATATGATACAAGCAAAGTTGGGAGCATTATTAATTATTTAAACAATTTTTATAAATAAATTCAGAGCTTTTCTATTTTTCAACTAACAGGCTCAATTAAAACAAATAAACTAAGAATGCTTTTACGGTGACTGTTTGATACAATACTTTGTAAATTTACAAGAATTAATAATTATTTAAACAATTTTTATAATCTGATTCAGAGTTTGTCTATTTTTCAACGAATAGGCTCAATTTAAAAAAATGAGCTAAGAATATCTTTGCGATAACTGTTTGATACAATACTTTGCAAATTTACAAGAATTAATAATTATTTGAACAATTTTTATAAAAAAATTCATAGTTTGTCTATTTTTTAACTAATAGGATCATTTTGTTAAAAAAATAAACTGAGAATATTTTTGCGATGACTCTATTCTATGTTGCTTTGCAAATTTCCAAGAATTATGATTTAAACCACTTTTGTAAGGAAATTCAAAGATATCTATTTTTCAACGAATAGGCATAATTTGTTCACGGAATCAACTAAGAATGTCTTTTAAATGAGTTTTTTTCATGATGTTTTGCAAATTCCAAAAAATTATTGATTTAAAACTAAGATTTTTTTATAAAAAATTTTGTTTTTCAAACGAATAGGCTCAATGTTTTTACAGAATTAACTGAGAATATCTTTAGGGTGAATCTTTTCTATAGTGCTTTACAGATTACAATAATTTTGATTTATTTAAACAATTTTTGTAAGGAAATTCAGAGTTTTCTATTTTTAACGAATAGGCTTCATTTGTTCACGGAATCAAATAAGAATGTCTTTTCGATGATTCATTTTCATGATGTTTCGCAAATTCACAAGAATTATTAATTATTTAAAACTAATATTTCTTTATAATAAATTTTGTTTTTCAACTAATAGGCTCAATTAAAAAAAAATTAACTCAGAATATCTTTGCGATGACTCTTTTCTAGGGTGATTTGAAAATTCCCAAGAGTTATTATTTCAACAATTTTTATAAACAAATTCATAGTTTGTCTATTTTTTAATAAATAGGATCATTTTGTTAAAAAAATAAACTGAGAATATTTTTGCGATGACTCTATTCTATGTTGCTTTGCAAATTTCCAAGAATTATGATTTAAACCACTTTTGTAAGGAAATTCAAAGATATCTATTTTTCAACGAATAGGCTTAATTTGTTCACGGAATCAACTGAGAATGTATTTTTAATGCAATATTCCCAACCTTACATTGCAAGTTTCAGGAAATCTTCACGGAGTTTTTTTTGCTATCTGGGTAATTTTATTAGGATAGACAATTTTTGAAAATAAAAAGTTATATACCCAGCAAGTAGACGTATTAAATTGTTTATAAATATACACAAAAAATGAGTGAATGATTATGCAATTTAAAAAAAAATTGTTTTGCTCAAATAATTTAATTAATAATCAGAGAAAGGAAAAATAGTTTATTTTAAATTTATATTTTTTCACTATGTTCAAAAATATACTGATATTAATGATTTCATAAACAAAACAAGATATGAAAAGAAGAAGAGGACATTTTTGTAAATCTCTTGATAAGGAACAATTCATTTTTATTTCTTGACTTTTTAAAGCCTGACTTTTTAAAGCAGGCTTTCTTTTCAAAATAAATTCTATTTTTGTGTTTGTCCAAACGTTTTCGGTTTTTATTCTTGCAGCTACATTTTTTTTTACTTTCTAAAAAAAATGTAGAAGCTTCTTAAGAATTTTGAAAGAATATCAAAATTTTCTTAAATTTTCTCTGAAAATGTCTAAAAGCTTCAAGAAAACTCTCGAAGGTTTTAAGGCGTTTTTTTTTAAATTTTAAGAATTTTCCAAATTTTAACAAACATTCGAGTTTTGAAGAGATTAAAAATATTTTAAACTTTAACTAGTTTTCCGAAAATTTATATAATATTTTAAAACTTCTGCAAAACTTCTTAGTCTTAAATATCTTTTAAACTGACTCTAATTTTTCCTAATATTTTGTAAATCCTGTAAAATAAGAAAAAAATTACTTCAAAATTTAAAAAAATGTTTGCGACGTATTTCAAATTTTCAAAAATCTTTTTGAATTTTCTAGAATCTTAGGACAATTACATTTATATAACTTTAAAAACAAACTGATAAAACGTGATTTCTTGTTATAAAATCTCGAAATATACTTTCAGCTCGAATTTAAGTGTTCAAAAACTTTTAACAAATAAACACTTATCCATTTCTGGGAAACTCTCTGTCAGTTCTGTGAAGTAGGGTTGGCAAGACTCAAAGATTCCTCTCGCGCTTTCATAACAAATCCACACTTTGACTTCGAATGTTGTCAAGGAATTACGGTTTTTAAATATTCTTTTTCGGGATTCTTCAGTCGTCTCATTTTTTGAAATGTTAAAATTTAACCTTGAAAACTAATTTTCTATAAAAAACAACGAATTTGAAAAAATATACTTAAATTTTTAACCCAAAAAAAAGGAATTTTTAACAAATAGTTGAATTTTCAATACAAAAGAGAAATTTTCAAACAAGAAGATTCATTTTCTACCAAAAAACAACGGATCAAAAAAATATATAGTTAAATTTTAAACAAAAAAAAAACATTAATTTTCAATATAAATGTTTAATTTCCACCATTTTTCGCTGCAGTGTTCCAAAGCAATTGTTATCTAATAATTTATTTGATGTTATTGTTTCTCTTTTGATTGACCTTCAGGTTTCATTGATCATAACATGGTCTCCGCCCAATGATTATTCTCCTCAAAGTTTTCCCTCTGTTTTTGAATTTCGCGTACCACCTTTTCGTGGTGTGGGAACTCAGGTAGTAGCGTGAGGATTCTTTTGTTGAGCAGGCTCGGACCCTTTTTCGGCTCTGTTCAGTTTTCAATCAAGGTGTAGGCTGGTGTTGCCGTTTTCGGTAGTTGCAACGATTAGAAATAAATTGTGCTTCTTCTACAGAACTCAGGTATTCAAGTCCTTGAATTAAAAGTCAGTGGTTCTTTAAGCTTCAATTATTTGTGCAGTGATTTCCCGACTCGATCGTCTTCTGGTGTTGTGGAAAGTGACGAGTCGGATGACGTATTACCTCCGATCGCGTCGGGATCGATCGCTCGGTGAACGATCGTGGTCGTACCTTCCGGAGGCTACATCTGTGCCAATTTTACAAAACAACCAAAACCTTTTTTTGGGCGCAAAAGGAGTGCTGTATTGGACATGCTAGGGGACTCGTATCCTGGATTAAATCGATACAAGGTATTTAGAAGTTCAGGATCACGGTGAGAAATTTTCCTGTTCTTTTTCGTTGACTTTAACATGACTGAACATGATTCCTTCGCTATCCCACGACCGTCCATCATTAATTCAAAACAGCAATTATTAAGAATTTGATAGTCTTTGAAATCAATGTTTGAATTAAAAAAAACTTTTCCAGGTCATCCAGGTTTTGTATAAAATTAATAATAAATAGCTTATTCAGCTATAATTAACCTTTCGACCGAACTGTGCTTCAATAAATTTTGTTAATTTCAACAAACGATTTTTTTTGTTGAGGAAAATAAACAACTTTTTTTAAATTTTACTATTTCCGCGAAACCTTGAAAATATTATTTTTGTTGTTGTTGAAAAATTATATTTAAAATAAACTTAAAACAGATTTTAAAACATTTCAAAGTTTCAAAGTTTAAAACATTTTTAAACAAAAGTTCGCAATTTTGCAGTTACGAAATTTAAAAAAACAATTCAGTGACTTTAAGAGACATTTAAAAGTGTTTTAAAGATTCAAAAATAATTTTATAACTTGAAAATATTTTTAAAACATTATAACAAAATGTAGATTTTTAAAGATTTCGTACAAAAAATTTTGAAAATTTTCAAGACTTTTGAATGGTTTCAAGAGAATATTCTTAAAAATCATATGAAGATTTGAAATGATGTTTTGTTTTTGAAAATTAATTTTTAGAAAAAAATGTAAAAAGATTTCAAATATGAGTAATTACATTTTCAACAAACAAACAACGAATTTTCAAAAAATAGCTATATTGTCTATCAAAGAAAAAAAAAGAATTTTTAACCAAGTAGTTAAATTTTCGATACGAAAGATAAATTTTCAAACTAAAAGATTTATTTTCTACCAAAAAACAACAAATTAAGAAGAAATGTTACATTTTTAGCCAAAAATAAAAAAGTAATTTTCAATAACATTTTTTTATTTTCTACCATTTTTTACCTTGATATACTAAAGTAATTATAAGGACTCTCTTTCGGTATTCTTCATTTGTCTCATTTTTTTAAAATGTTTTTAAATATTTTTGCATTTTCATTCAAAATTATTTTTCAAAATAAAAAAAAGCATTACAAAATTTCCCAGGTATCTTAAGAAAAATTTGTTGTTCTCTTCAAACCGTTCCAAATTCTTAAAAAGATTCTTAAAACCTGTTAAATTATTTTTTAACAGTTTCAAAACTATGTTTTAAATTATTTCAAATTCTTACTGATTTTTTTTTCAATTGTACAAAATTATAAAAATTGCCTTAAAATCTTCCAGATTCTTTTATGACAATTTTTTTATTCAAAGCGTCAGTTTACGAACTAAAATAAACGATAGACGCGAAATTACCCACTCTGATCTTCTCTACCGACATTATCAAACTGGAAAAATGTAGGAGCGTCTATTGTTTATTTTAGTTCATAAACTGTCCAGGTGCATTGGGGGCGGTTTGATTTTAGTTCGCGAAAGCTTAGATGCAGAGAGGGCGCTGCGGAAAATCACTCTATCTCTCTATAGAGAGAAGAGAATGATTAGCTATGCTCTTCAATCTCTATTCTCCACCAATGACAATGATCTGCTTGACGAAAACGCAGTAGTATACCGGGCCATCGTTGGGAGCACTGGTATCCATGGTTCCCTAAAAACTTATCGGTACTATAGCTCAGGGCCCCGAAGTTACAATACATTTGACAGCGACAAAGTTTTGCTATGAAATTCAATTATTTAGCGTTAGCGTCACTACATTCCTTACTCAAGTAGGCGAAATTTATTTCATTGACTTAATTAGACTGACCAGCCAAATATAATTATAAATTGTGTGACAGGTACAAGAAGCGATCTCCAATATTTAGTTAAACAACGCATTATTGAGTCCGGCCGCGGAAACAGCCCGGTGCCATCTGTTGTCCAAAAGTGGCAATTCCTGAATGATGAATTCCACTTGTTTACATGCGATTGAAAATAAATAAATTTATACTGAAAATAAGAGTTTAACTGTCAGATAACGAGATTGTCTGTAGGAAAATTGATGAAATGTCAATTCAGGGGAAAAAACTTTTGCTCGAGTTTATTGAACGGTTTGATCGCAGTCGAGTTTTGAATTTATCTGTCTATGACAGTAGATCTATCGGATTACAAATATCACATAGAGTACTTCAATATTCTTTTTTTAGAAAATGGTATCTGGACAAATTATTGTGTTAACTGGATAATTAATATTATATATATTTACATATTTATACGATCTACCATTTTTGTAAAAGTAATGCTAGTTGTCAGATTTTGAGGTTAGAAAGTTTAATTGTCCCTGAATAATTATGGAGTATATTTTATTTTAATTTAAATGACATTGAATATTTTATTAGTTGTCTTGAGTTTTAAGTGAAGCTTTGTTTGCAACAATTCGTGGGTGTGGTGAGCCCATTTACTACAAATCCACCTAAAAAACACTACCCGAATCGGGTAGTGTCACGCTTACCCCTAGAGGCTCGCCGAAAGGGAAATAGCTTAATGATATACAATATGTTATGTGAAAAAACTTTTTTTTTAGGTTTCTTGATTATGGCAGAAGCGATATTGCACTATATTTTGCTTATTCCATTCACTTTCAACTCATGCACCCTCACCACATCAATGACTGCTAAACTTTTTCCCTTATTCAGTGTTTCAGGGTGAAAATCGATTGAATAACTTATAGCTTGAAATCCTGTTTTAATTAAAATATTCATCATCAATCCGCTTCTTGACATTCGAGCGGTAATTTTTAGGGTTATGTTCATAACCAACAACGAAACGAGAACGGGTTTAGCTAGAATGAAAAGACAAATTTTTCACGAAATCTTTTTGAAGGAAAGTTTCCTCTATTATTTTGTTTCGTTTTGAAAAATGTTATATACGTTCTTGAAGCAATCATTTATGCATTTATTATATTTTAAAACGATGCACACATGCTATCTTATGTAAATTTCAAATTTCTATCCCTCGGGGATTTTAGGCTTTGGCCGCCGTGGGCGCTGCCTGTCATATCCGGTAAATATCAAGCTCATGTCCATACTTAATAGTGGCTTTAAATTAATAAGTATTGGACATAAGAAATACTGTTGATACCTTTTTATCGAAATTGAGTTTAAGTGATCAACGTATTCCTGATGCATTCTTTGACATATTTATGCATAAAAAAATTCAAATCTGCATTAGATAGGTCTTAATTTTAGGATGTATCTTTTCTGTTTGCCTTTTACACAATTTGTTCACATTGCATAATTTGGTAGAGGTAACCAAAAAAAGTATTTAAATATCGACGGGTACAATTGAAAAGGTGCTATCTCGGTGGCGAAGCATGGCGCCCTCTGAAGCAGGGAACCTTTCTATTTGGTTCTGCCCTGGAGGCTTTCAACAAAATTTTCGAATATAAATTTTTAAAGGATATGTCTGGATGTGAAATTTTCATGCGCATCTTTTTTCCTTTAGATAAAAAGTTGCAGCTTCTTTAGTTTACAAATTAAAGCCAAAAAACTGACTTTTTAAAAAAAGTCAATTTTAATCCGTTTTTCACTTCAACTCGCGCTCAGTTCGTCAGTTTTTGGATTTTTTCAATCAAATTTTCCGAAAATGCGCTTCAGGATAGTTCTCGATTGATAGAATAAGAGTAATTCAAACAAAAAAATTTGAAAAATTGTTATCAATTTTTTTCTGATGCTCAGCGTGAATCAGACTTTTGTAACTTCCAGCGTTTCATTTATCGAGGGAATTTTGAGCAAGAAAAGACTTCTCGCGACAAAAATGCGGAGAAAACTATGATCAAGTTTTTGGGAAAGTTTCAGATCAAAATATTTAATGGTTTAGGAGTAGTTGTGACTTGAGTTAATGTCAGCGCTGGAAGTTTCGAGTGTACCGTAGGACTCTGGGGCTTGCCGCCGTGACACGTTTTCGCGCTAGTGAGTTTTTGCTTACAATACGATATTAATTAAATTTCTTAGTGAATAACAATTTAACCATAGTAAGTTGACAAAGCTCTCATGAAATAAAAAAAACATAAAGTTATCAATCATCATTTCATTCAATTTTCAATTCTCCCTGCACATAAATATAGAACTAACATTCTGTATTTAATTTTTTTGTAATGATTGGTTTTGATTTTTTTTTAATTTTGACGCCAAAACAGCTAGACCATTATTAGGTTTGTATATTCCTTTTTTCCTTGTTTATAACTTAATTCTATAAAATTCTAGCAATAAAAATTATTTATTTAATTGTATATCATTAAGCTATTTCCCTTTCGGCGAGCCTCTAGGGGTAAGCGTGACACTACCCGATTCGGGTAGTGTTTTTTAGGTGGATTTGTAGTAAATGGGCTCACCACACCCACGACCGCCAACAGCAACGCAGTAGTATCAGACGGTCACCCATCCAAGTACTAACCGCGCCCAACACTGCTTAACTTCAGTGATCTAACGGGAACTGGTGCTTCCAGCGTGGTATGGCCGTTGGCCATACCATTTGTAAATTTCAAAAACTTAATTTATTATGTTCTCTATCAATATTTAAATAAAAATAATTGGACAAAAAGTTTTGCCATGCAAGATAAACGAAGTAGAAATTTTGTTACACTTTATTTATTTGGAGTTGATATAACAGTAGTAATTCCTTATTTAAATAGAAGAATTATTAAAACCTTTACCTTATTTTTGCAAGTTTTTCGTACATTTCGCGCCCATTTACTCTCGTCTCTGTTTCGTTTTCTACCTTGAAAAGCTTGTGGTATATTTTCCATTTTAATATAATTGAAATTGTCAAAAACTTCACCACTCTGCCACTTACTAACTGATCTGTTTTAATTTAGCGTGTGCATAGATTTGTTTACAAAGCCAATGTTCAAGGTCGCTTCAAAGTTAAACCGAATTCAGGTATAAACATTGTGTGTACATTAGAGTATGTATCTTACAGTTAAACCTAAATAAAACGCAAAAATACATTAAAAATCTAATTAAATTCATGAGTGCTTTATCAACTTACTATCGTTAAATTGTTATTCACTAAGAAATTTAATTAATATCGTGCTGTAAGCAAAAACTCACTAGCGCGAGAACGTATCACGGCGGCAAGCCCCAGAGTCCTATAGTACACTCGAGAGGTCCAGCGCTGACATTAACTAAAATCAAAACTACTCCTAAACTATTAAATACTTTGATCTGAAACTTTCCCAAAAACGTTATCACAGTTTTCTCCGCATTTTTTTCACGAGAAGTCTTTCCTTGCTCAAAACTCCCTCGATACACGAAACGCTGGAAGTTACAAAAGTCCGATTCCCGCTGAGCATCGGAAAAAAATTAATAACAATTTTTCAAATTTTTTTTTTTAATTCCTCTTATTCTATCACATCCAGACATATCCTTTAAAAATTAAAATTTGAAAATTTTGTTGAAAGCCTCCAGGGGACTTTGTTTTTGCACGAGAAAACTTTATGTGCCCTTATATTGCATCCGGACACTCAATTGTACAACAGTACTTCCCGCTGAGAGTTTTGCTACGTTGATATTTTTTTCAAAAAATTCTTCTCAGGATGTCACATCCGTAATAAAATATAGGCTGTGTATAGATGTCCGGTGCCGGGCGCTATGTTGGTATCCGGTAGATTGCTCCGATTGGTTACATGGCAGTGGGCGGGGTCTGCCGCACAGCAGCATCATGTACGGCATTCGATTCAGTATATTTCTTATTTTCTTGAAATGTATAAGCGAGGCATAACCTCAAAGTGAAGTATATCATTTGGAAGGAGAGTATAAGTGTAACTTTTTTACACACTTGAATATGTAATTGTTTATTAAAAATTAGTTATTTGGTGGTTCCGATTTTATCTTTCGTACATTTACTTTATCATTCTTTTATTACTAAGAACATTTTTATATAATACTATTTGTAGGAACTATAGCCAGTTATTATTTTAGAAGTGTATAAATTATTTGTTTTTGATGGGTTTAACTTGTTTAAAATCTTCTTTTTTATTGAAACTACCACGAATTGTATTTATTGTAGCGAATATTTCCAGGATCAAAATAAGCCGCGTCAATGATAAATATGAAACCTAAAATTATAATTGTTATCTACAACGAATGATTCGAATATTTTAATTCGCACATTAGGGTTCCATCATTTATTTTTTTATCATT
>CAKNWT010054649.1:0-13997 GCA_932066315.1 Andricus coriarius | reverse complement strand
AACGAAGGTCGCATGTAATATTAAATCCAACAATAACTTAAATTTAAGCTAGAAACAAACAGAACAAAGTGAAGACAGCAAATAACAAAATATTATTTTTCAGTATGAAACACATTCCAAGGGAATTTTCGTTCCGAAAAGATTGCCCGAGCCATGAAAAGACCTTTCCTCCGTAGCCTGCACTGTGCTTTTCATGGTAAAGACTCGGAAAATGTGAAGCGTGTTCTGCTGGTGGCGGATTGAGCGTGATTTCTCTTTACAAGTCGGCGCAACAGAGCGCATATAAATGTACGAGAAAAAGTTTGCCCTTGACAGGTTTCCGCAATTTTGTGTTACTCGCTAAAAACATCGGTATATGTCTGTCCCTTTCTGACCACGCACTACTGCGCGTGCATCTACATTTCATACCTGATATATAATGTTGGACCTTATACCCTAACAGCACTGTTCTACTATGAGGTTCAATTTTACAGATGCAGGCATATGCACGTCCGCTCACGCTGCTCAAAAAGAGATATGTGACGCTCAATCCGCAAGCAGTAGAACACACTCATTTTGTGCGACTACCATAGAAAAGTTTTATTTATTTGAATATTGGCATATTTATATACGTTTTATATATTTGATATGCTTTTCTTCAAAAATGTGTAGGTTATGTCATTCTATTCGCCAATGTTCCAAAATTCAAAAAAGTAAAATAGAAAATAAATTAAAGCGGAATCATAAGATTATTGACATTTATTTTTCAATTATAAAAAGAAAAAAATTATAAGCACTTTAAACGCGGAACGAACATTAACCCTTAATTCACCAAACAACACGTGATAACGTGGTAATAATAAGCCACAGGGTGGTCAGCTCCTGTGTCGATCATATATTTTGAAAGATTTAGTATCAGGGTTATAAAGATACACAAAGGAAACCCTAATTATTGAAAAGATTATAAAATTTAATTTTTAAATATAATTCATCCTACTGAAAACTTGAATATTTGCATATTTCAGACTGCTTTTAATAATTATTTCGTACATGTATGTTTGCAGCCCTGTTTCTAAATTTCTCGACTTGAGTTGGAGCATTCCAGCTGTGAAATAGAAAGAGTAACCAATTTCGTTTTTTTATCAAATTCTTTGTTCACGTCCCTGGATTTTCATTTTCTAACATTAAAAACATAATCTATTTAAAAATCCGTAATATTAAAATTGTAAATATTGTCATTTTAAAAAATTGTTACATTTTAAACGTTTAAGAATTGTCTGATATTACAAAATAGAAATTGTTTTATTTCAAATGCTTAGAATTTGAAATTGTTTATGGTCTAAACAATAAAAAGAGTATCTACTAAAAATATTCTTGCATCAACTGAATATTATACGGAATGTATATTTAGAGAAAAAATATTTATCATCTGCTAAAAACTGCGCTCAATCGAAAAATGTCATTGAGATCAATTGTAAATCTTGTAATGACAATCGTGATTCAAATTTAAATTAAAGAATCCTTAATGTGGACAGATAGGTTATCTTGTATTTAAAGAGAATAAAAGAAAAAGGGGAAATTTTTCGAGAGTAGAGGAAAAAGGGAAAATTTAAAAGAAAAGAAAAAGAAAACGTAGGAGAATAGAGGAAAGATTGTCACCCTGCGCTTAGCATCAACAAAACAACATAGAAAACTTTGAGAAAAGAAAGGGAAACATGAATTGAATAATCCTTTGAAAGTACGAGTAAGACAAACGTTCCAGGGTGAGATTGAAATCAAGCACAGGATATCTTTTACGATTGCTTGGAGAAACAAGTCGGTAATGCCGAAACGATAACGAGAATAAGCGAAACTCGTTACGAACCAGGGTCGAAAACTCTGTTAGAATGCAAATTCAACTGTCCGACCACACGAGTACTGCTACTACTGCTGATGGTGATAGCGCCACATGGCCCTCATATGTAAAGTCTTCCCGAATTCTGATCTACTGATTTTCCGAATATTTGTTTTTGTATCGATGCCTTCTCCTTAAAAGTGCAATTGTTTTATAAATCAAATTTAATTTTCATTTGCATAGTTCATAAGTTTGCTTCGATGTAAAATAATCTGCCAGCTTAGAAAGCGACAATTAGTGTTAGAATTATAATTACATTAGGAATAAGGTTAAAAGTTGTTTTTAACGCACATAATTAATTAATTAAATTGAAGTCTTAAAGCCTGAAATCTTCTCAAAGTTGAATCGTTCATGATTATTTTCATTTTTTTGTCGAAAGCAGATACAACCAATCTGCCCACTCCGCGGGTACTAGGGTGACCCAAAAAATGTCAACTTTCCAATTTTCGAAATGTTAATGCACTAATGTATTCCTGTGGCCAAAACAATATAGCCAAGCACTTCTTTACAAGTTCTTCTTCTGAACACACATTTTAATCCCACCCTTCAATAGCCCCGTGGTCTGAAGCCTTTAAAATATGTATAATGGCTATCCTGAACCTTTTACCTGAGATTGGCTTAATACCAAGTAGGAGCAAGTTAACCTTTTCCGGAAACATTCCCTATTGCGACGAAAAAAGCACCCAAGTGCAAAGAGCTAAACCAGCTTGGATTTCATTGCAATTAGTGTAAATTTCAAATAAAAATAATATACAAGAATACTGCCTTCTTGATGAAAAGACATAACATCTGCAGTTTAACTGAAGGCCTGTAGGTCTGTGGAAAGAAGAATGGACATGGATTTCCGATATTATTAAGGTGGTTGTAAAGATAAATAAAAAATATTTGCCCGGACGGAGAAAAATGGATATTTAGATTAAAAATCTGGATTTGTAACTATAGGACAACGATCTAGATATTAATCTGGAATATCTTGATATTAAAATTCAATATCCAGGTACTAAAAACTCTAAATATGAAAATAATGAGATACTAAACTTTGATATCTGGATATCAAATTTTAATATCAATATATCACACCTAAATATATAGATCATTGTCCTATAGTTAAAAAGCCAGATATCGAGTCTTAATATCTATTTTTTCCTTGCGGAATGAATGATCGATTTTTGCAATTATAATGATCTTATTCGTGATCTTGTATTCGTATCAAGTCAAACCAAGATGTCTGACATTCTTGAAATAATTCAGCTTATATGCAAACATTTCATGACTTGTGACCATCCAGTGTACTTGAAAAGTTAAAAAATAACGAAACTTGATAATGAAATATCTCTCCTATTGAGTGTCGTTGTCACTTGCACGCGGTTATACAAACAGGGTTGCTACACAATCCGCATTTTGACATTCCCTGACTTTCCGTGATATTTTCCTGATCAATTTTTTCTTTCTGGCCGTTATAAATTGTTTTTTTAAGTAGAAAAACAACCTTACACACAGAAGATCAATAATGTGAATGCAACAAGATGTTTCATTCTAAATTGATTAAAACAATTTTCAATGACAACAGTCATACAGAAATTTATAAGGGTTCATCCAGAATTAACGAACAGCGATTTGGGGGAGGTGGGGTTTTGGTAAAATCTTACTGATTCTTATTAGGGTGTAGGGGGGTGGGGTATGGGAAAATTTTACGTAAGAAAAATGTTTACTAAGGAAAATAGTAAATTAAAATATATTACAACTTAGAGGTATTGAATTTTCAACAAAATAGATCATTTTTAAATGAAATAGTTGATTTTTCAAAAAAAAAAGACAAATTTTCGACAAAATACATGAAGTTCCAACTAAAAAAGATCAATTTTAAATCCAAAAATCATTTTGAATAAAGAAAACGAGTTTTCAGCAAAATAGTTCAATTTTCAAGCAAAAAGATCAATTTTTAGCAAGAGATTAATTTTCAACCAAGAAAGATTTTCAGTCAATAAAGAAAAAAAGTTTGATCTAAAATGTTAAATTTACATTCCAAAAAGTCGAATTTTTAAACCGAAAATATACTTTTTTAACAGGAAAGTTAATATTCAACAAATAGTTGAATTTTCAACCCAAAAAGACGTATTTTTACCAAAAAAGTAGAATTTTCAAAGACAAAGAATGATTTTTCAACAAAATTAATAAATTTTCAGGAAAATTATAGAAATGGTAACCACGAAATGAATCCTGAACCAACAAAACCGTACGTTTTTAAGACTTGCTTGTTATTAACACATTTTCTTTCATAAATATATTTTCATTTAGGTTCCACGTTAATTTAATTGACAGAATTGATATATGTATGTTCATTCCCTAAGTTTACAAAATCACGATAAAATTGTTTATTTGTGGGGTGGGGGGAGGTTAGAGAAAATCTTATAGTATTTTATATGGACAGAAAAACGACTTACGTAATTTTTGGATGACAACTGAACTTCAACTTCAGTTTATTCCAAATTGCCTTACTCTTTCAGGTTTTTCGTGAAATTCCCTGAATTTGCCTGACTTTCTGAAATTCCCTGACCTGTAGCCACCCTGACCGAATATTTACTGTTATGGCATCCTCGGTATAAACTGGCGGCTATTTTATTTAGTCAGACACATGACACTGAAAGCAGATCAAAATGTTCTGAACTGACAGAGCATTATATTCTCAAGAGTCAAATAATGGCTGCAGCGTAATGTTCTGCAACAGAAATTATCCTTCTTTTTTACTGTACATCAGCAGTAAATATTCATAGTTAAACCCATAAATATCAATGGCAGAAGGCTGGCTAACGAACTTGACCTGTTCTTTTGAACCACCAAAGAGTGTACGAAAAGTTATTGTGTCGGGAGATTGACTAAAACTGGATAGGTTCAAATTCACATAAATCTTCTATCCTGAATGATGAGAAATGTAAAAATATACTTGCATTATTATTAGTAATCTTATAATTATCTTTTAGGATCACGAGTTATTGTTTCCGGAACTAATAAATTTTTTCCAGCTGAAGAACGAAACACTAGAATATTTAAAGTGCTTACTCTCAAAGCATACTTTCTTTCGCAAAACAATTGTTTTCTCTGGTGCCAAAATGACGACTTATTCCAACTTCGCGAAATTCTAGTTGCAGTACGGCGCGACAAATCAGGTTTAATGCTGGTGAAAATGCACGTTGAACCGACACAGGGTTAGGAGTTTACAGGTCTCAGGGGTGAGTTTATCGCTGAGTTAAGTAATACGAATGTGTCTGTTTCCAAGACTGCTGCTGGGTGCCTCACTCTCGAGCTATCTACAAAATACAGCTTTACCATACGTATTATTGCGTACATATCTTCGAGCTCATCTGCGCGAATAAATATTTGTTTGCCTTGTTCCCCTACACAAGATAAAGTCTTTTCTCTATTAATTCTCTTCTCGATTCTTATAATAAAAAAATACTCTGCCATTCTGTGGAATTCTATGCCGTTCATTCATTTCTATGGCAGTAACTACAATATCAGCAAACGGAGAAAATCGAAGAAAACGTTTGAATCTGGTTTTCCTTATTCCACTTAATTTAATAGATATTTGAATAGTTTTTGGACTATTACTGTGTAATTTTGATGCGATCTATCCATTATGAAGAAATAATTAACAAAAAATTTTAATTGATATGTAAATATGCAGATGCAAAGTAAGTGAAATAACAATACATTTTAGCGGTAGTTGCTGCCTTTTTCCATAGAACTCGATGCCAGGAGAAACTTCCCGGACTGTGTAGTTACTGCTGATTTTTTTCAGATGCTGCCTTTTTCCGTAGAAATAATTTTCGAGACTTGTGGTTGCTGCCTTTCAAGCTGATGATGCAATAATTAATTTGAACAAGATTAGCAATTTAAACAAATGATTTAGACAGATCTATATATCTCTCTTCCACGATTTTAGTGATATAAGAACCTCATTTTTCTATTTTTTGCTGTTACTGCCTTTTTCCGTAAAACGGCAGTACTGCAGAGTATAGAAAAACACTAAAAAAAAGTTCAATAAAAATATATATTTCATGAAACTAATATAGATAATGTATAACAGACTTCACACTCTTTCCCCTATTCCCCTTTTAATCCCCTTTTTAAAGATTTCTCTTTTTTCTCTTGCTTTTAAGAAAATTCCCTTTTTTTGTTTTTTCGCTTGTATGTGAACTTAATTAATAGAACGCAATAAGAAAATCAAAATATTTTTGTTGAGAGTTAATTCTTTTAATTGAAAATTTCACTATCATATTTTTTGTTCATAATTCATCTCTTATTGCTAGAAAGTTTACTATTTCATTGAAAATTTAATTATTTTGTCGAAAATTCAACTATATTGTTCGAAAGTCATATATTTGGTAGCGAATTCAACTGCTTGGTTAAAATTTAAACCACTTGTTTTAAAATTCATTTCATTTTTTGAAAAATGAACTATTTTATTAAAAATTCATTTTTTTGTTGTTGAAAAATCATTGTTTTAATGAAAATTTAATTATTCCATTTTGGTTGAAAAATGATTGATTTTAGTTGGGCACGTAACTATTAAATTTTTTCTTGCGAATTTGTTGTTGTTGTTATCGATAATTCAAATTCTTGGTTGGAAATTGGACTACTTTGTTCAAAATATAGTTTATCAATTCATTCATCTCTTTGGTTGAAACTATAACTATTTTTTTGAAAATTCGTTTTTTGGGTTGAAAATTAATTTTTTTAATGAAAATTTAGTAATCCATTTTAATTGACAATTCATCATTTTTAGTTGGAAACGCAACTATTCAATTTTTCATTGAGAATTTATTTTTTTCAGGATAAATATTCAGCCACTTGGTTAAAGTTAAACTACTTTGTTGAAAATTCATTTTTCAAATTGGAGGTTCATCTTCTTGGTTGAAAAATTAACTATTTTGTTGAAACTTCGTTTTTTTCGGGTTGTAAATTAATATTTTGAACAAAAAATGTAATTTTTTCATTGGTTCAAATTGATACTTTTCAGTTAAAAATTTATATTTTTCACTTACAAATTCCACTTTTGTATGAAAAAGAACTTTATTGTACGAAATGTAACTATTTTGTAAAAAATTCAACTATTGAGATTGAAAATTCATCTTTTTGATTGAAAATTGCGCCATTTTGTTGAAAATTCGTTTTTTATTGAATATATCTTTGTAGGTTGATAATTCAAATTTAAATATTTTGGTTCAATTATTTGGTTTTAAATGCAACTGTTTCATTGTAGTTTATTTTTTTGTAAATTCAATCATTTCATTGAAAATTGACAGTTTTATTACAAAATCAGCTATTTTGTTGAAAATGCAATATATTTCGACATGAAATCTTAAGCGTTTTATATTGAATTCAATATAGTACCTATACATTCATTTTATTTAAATTAATAATTTAAAAAAAGAATTAATCACCCAATTTTCACTGTCTTACGAGCATTCTGGGCTGCGAAGTCTGTTATAATAGTAAAATTATCCACTTTTGAAAAGGATTAAAACTGATGAACTTTTAATAATTCCGAAAGATTTTAATGACTTCCTGAACATGTTTTCGAGACGAAGGAGTGAATAATTTTTCGACTACCATTTCAAGACTCAACGGGATTAGTTCCAATTCCGAAGGTCTTTCGCGTGTCTTCACAACTACTCTAAAATACGCACAGTTCACTCGTTAAATTCTTTACGACGACCATTTGTCTGTATAGGGGCTTCTTATACGTAATTCCAACAATAGCCAAGTCGTAAAGCGAATAAAATTCTACGGGCCATCAAAGGCATTTGTTCAAGTATTTAGTTACTTTCGCTCGCAAATAAAAATATTTTTAAGTAAAATTATAATTTCTAAGACTTAGATAACAACAGTATAAAACATGTAAAGAAAAATAAGTAAATTTTAAATATAAATCAACCATCTCTGAATAAATTTTAGTAAAATAAAATGTTTGATGGTAAATTATTCGAAATTAAAAAACAAACTAATATTCATAAAGCTTGCCTTAAAAATGAAAGTACCTTAGTACCTTAGTACTACTGCAGCTTTTCTCATCAATTTCAAACTTTTTTGGCAAGACCTACTTTCTTATAAAATATTGGGAAATGTATGATTATACGAAGCGTACGCATCAGAAAGTGTCACAGGATTGGAAATGCTGCAGGTACAACCCTGCATCCGGCGCCATTGGCTATTAAAAAGTTACGAGAGCGTAAATGAAGATATATCCTGGAAAAAGGGAAAACTCTTGAAACAGGAGGATAAATCCTGGGTACACTACAACCTCGAGCATCCCTATAAAACCATGTGTTGAATACACGTGAATCAGTATTTTCGTCAAAGCTAAAACAATTTTTTTACACTTTTATCTATAATAACCTACTCTTTGTAGTACAAATATTTTTAGGCTGATAGTACAGAAGAATAAACTCATTAGCTTAAAAAGAAAGAAATAATAAATCAAGAAACTTAAATACATGAAACAAGAACAAAAATATTATACATAACATCCTTTTTTTATTATAAGACAATTTTAAATCATTCAAACTGTAAATGTAAACCTACGTTATTAACTAACCTCTTTTAAATAATTGTTCAAATTTAAAAAAGTTCAATTGGAAGAACTCGAATTCAATATTTCAAAGTTTTACTTTTTCCATTCGAATTTCATTAAGGGGGATGACTCCAAATTTTCACAAAAAGGAAGTAGGAGAGTTACAGTTCACATTTTCATGATATGATGTTATTGATGAAGAAGATGTTTCCGGAAATTTATATTTTGTTTGATAGCAGATGCGGCAATTTGAAAAAATGTAAGCTTGTTATTCTCACACAAAAATTAATGTAGCTGGTAGGCTATATTATATTCATTCTGGATCAGTCATTCTTGAATTCCTAAAATTTGCAAATGTTTGCTAATACATTTTTTATAAATGCAAATTATTTTGTTATACTGTCTAAATTCCTCCTTCCACAAGTGATCGACGGACCCTAACTCTTTAACTTAACCCCAAATGCCCTAATTACTCCAACTCTTCTGTGGAGTCAGTAAATACCATACCCTTCTGTAACCAGACTTTTATTAAAACCGTTCGCATTCGCCTGATAATTTGATCAGAGAAGTGGAAAACTGCAGAAAACCAACATTCCTGAGCACAGCCTATTATCGACACATGAGTTTGAATGTAGACAGTCGACATCGTCGAGTGCCCATATCCATTCTCGGCATCAAACATCCCACTCGAAGGTAGAACCCTGAACGGGTCAACCCATCCGAACACGCTAACCGTGCCCCCCCTCCATGCTTAACATTCGAGATCTCGAAGAGTCGAGTATTGACACCCAGCTACTGCCATCTGTTTATAAATGCAAATTATTAGATTGTATTTTCTCTCAGAGAAAGCAGGAAATAATGGTGTGCTGAGGATTCGCGGGGGCGTGAACTTGTATAACCGGAAGTTGTTTACAACCCACTCAGTGACGTGGATATAAGGTCCACGAAATCGGATTCGGTCGAGGTAGGTGCACGATGCAAATGAAATTGTGAAATTGGTTCGAGGAAGATTTATCCATTTAGACGCCCCGCGGTCGAGTACACGGAGCAAGAAGATCCAAGCATCGCGGGAAAGGGGGGCGGGGGGTAGGTTGGGTTACGGTTCCGTACTAGCTGGGAAATATGATAATGCTGTCGGCGACGGTAAGAGGAATAGCTTCTGCGATTCCACTTATACTATTGCGGTTAACTCGTGGATTGGTTATTGCGGCGACGAGATGCGATAGCCGCGATTTTTCGACACCACGAACCCTCCGTTGCCGCCGTATTTCATTCTTCCTGGACCTTTGTTCTTTATTCCGCGGCGACCAGAATTTTGTCTTTTATTCTAGTATATGGCCTCTTTCGCAGCGCGAAGAACCAATAATTCATGCTAATAGAGAAAAATCCCAGAGAGAATTCACTCTCTCTTATCTTTTATTACTTGCGAAACTTTATCGCTGTCCTGCGATCGAAATAAACATCATTTTCCATATTTCTTGAACAAGTAATTCTTCTTAACAGCTAAAATGAGAACATTCTGATTCGTATACAACGAAACAACTTAAATTGAATGGCATGCAAGAAAATTATTCATCCTACCTTTATTCTCCCTCATGAATCTTCGCATGTTCCTGAATTTTATAACTTTGATTATTAAAAAGAAATTGAATTTTTTAATTGAATTTAATTATTAACTGCAGGTATAAAGAAAGTATTTCTACAATAAGGGGCCGTTCAAAAACTACGTCACACTACCAGGGGTATGGGGGGTTAACTTGTTTAGCGACGATTTGTTACGTGGGGGAGGGGTTAATGCAGAATGTAACATCACACATGGAAAATATAAATTTTAGAACAAATTTTTCGCAATGCTTCAAAAAATGAAAATGAGTGATTTTATTTTACAAGTAAAACATCCAGATACATACATCACACTCTTTCCACTCTTCCCCTCTTCATCCCAGTTTTAAAGAATTCCTCTTTTTCCCTGTTTTCAAGAAACTTCCCCCCCTTTTTTTTGTTTGTTCCCCTAAATGCGAACTGAATCAATAGAACCCAACATCAAAATTCAACTTTTTTTCATTGTCCTCTTGTAATGAAATCTCCTGAAGTCTTCTAAAATATCGGAAGTCACTTGAAGTCACTTGAATTCACTTGAAGTCACTTGAATTCACATGAAGTCACTGGAAGTCACATGAAGTTACTGGAAGTCACTTGAAATATCCTGAAATAGCTTAAATCATTTGAATTCACATAAAGTCACTTGAAATCGCCTAAATTCATTTGAAGTCACTTGATATCTCCTGCAATATCGGAAGCCATTTGAATTTATATGAAGTCACGTAAATTCACATGAAGTCACTTGAAGTCACGTGAAATCTTCTGAATTTATTGAAATATCCGGAAGTATCTTGAAGCCAAAAATAGGTGTACACTCAACCGGTCGAGTTATCAGCCTCTCGAAGTCTACTATTATATTTTTGGCTTAGAATTAATTTCTTTTAATCCAAAATTCAACTGTGTGGTTCAAGATTGAGCTATTATGTTGATTTTTTTTTTAATTGAAAAAGTAACTGTTACATTTTTGGTTGAAAATTGATAGTTTTTAATTAAAAATTCAACTGTATGTTTGAAAATTCACGTATTTTGTTGTAAGTTCACCTTTTTTGATACAAAATTGATCTTCTGGCGTCAAATTAAAACTACACTGGAACCTGGATTTGAGCACGGCTTCAGTTCTGGCCTTGGACTCAAATCGAGGGACTCCAAACGTAAACATCGGGGCAGTATGAACACTGATATTGAACTGATGCAAAGTGACGTAGTTATCTAGTTAGGCCATTAGAGTACAGCGCTTTATCGCTATGCTACTGTTTTTTCACGCATCACTGAGTACGGTACATCGTTCCGCGGCTCCTCTCAACAGGAACCGCCGCGCGGAATCAGTTCTCTGAACGCAAAAATCCAGTTTACTAAAATCCGTATCTCAGTGTAGGTTCTTAACTCTTTGATCAAAAATTCAACTATTTTTTTTTGTAAATTCTCTTTTTTTGTTGAAAATCAATTCGTTCGACACGATGTGCGTGTTCACTCATGCATGACAAAACAATAGCATAACGTTCAGGCACAGTACCCTAACGGCCTAGATGGTAACTGCGTCACATTACGACACGGCCCTGATTGTTTACGTTCGGAGAATCCCGCTATGAATCGAAGTCAGAACCAAACCAGTACTCGACTCGGGGCCCGACTTTATTTAGTAGAACATTAATTTTTTGTTGAAAATTCATACTTTTCGGTTGAAAATTCATCTGTTTTGTGGAAAATTTGTCTTTTTGGATTAAAACTTCAACTATTTTGTTAAAAATTCGTCCTTTTGGGTTGAACATTCTATTATTTTCGTAGAAAATTTAACTTTTTGAATATTCATAATTTTTTATTAAAAATTAATTCTTTTAACTAAAAAATATAACTATTGCAGTTAAAGATTCATCATTTTAATTGAAAATTCATCTATTTGGTTGGAAATGTGACTATTGTGGTTGAAAATTAAACTATTTGTTTGAAAATTAACTTTTTTGTTGAAAATTCATATTTACGCACTGAAAATTTGTAACTTAACTGATTGAAAATTCAACTCTTTTGTTGAAAATTGGTCTTTTTTATTGAATTCAAGTGTTTTTGATAACAAAAATATTTTTCTATTAATATCAACTATTACTCTTTTCCTTTGAAAATTCATCTCCTTGGCTAAAAGTTTAATTTTATTGCCGAAACTGGATCTTTCTAAATTGAAAATTAAAATACTCTGGTAAAAGTTGAACTTCTATCTTAAAAAATTTTTTTTTGTAGATTCATTATTTTAGTTGAAAATTCAATTATTTTGAATAGAACTTTCGTCATTTCGGATAAAAAATCAAACTGCCTTCTGAAAAAAAAATTTTTTCTGCTTGGAAATTGAACTATTTGGTTAAAAATGCAACTGTTTTTGATTAAATTCGAATATTTTTGTTGAAAAATTAAACTTTTTGGTTGAAAATATATTTTTGAAAGTTAAAAAATCACCTGTTTGGTTTATATTTCACCTATTTTGTTAAAAAGTCACCTTATTTGTTCGAAAATTCAACTTATTGGTTTAAAATTCGTCTTTTTGAATTGAAAATTCATATTTTCTGGTAGAGAAGTTTTTGATTGAATATTAAACTATCTTGTAAAAAATCGTCTTTCGGCTTGAATATTATTAAAATTAATATGATAGCTACGCATGAATTCTATTTAAAAGAATGTATTTCCCTGTCATTCACCTATTTTCGTGAAAAATCACCCTATATTCCATGTTTTAAAAGCATTTTGGGCTTGAAATTTGTTCAAATATTACGTTCGTATGTTCTGTGTTTTATTTTTGGCGTTTATCAAATGAAACCGAAGAAAAAAAATTGAATTAAAAAAGGAGAGGTGTTCGGATTTGTGGCGTCATCCCGGGGGATTTAAGATTTATATGATGATCTGTGACAAAGAAGTGGAGGGTTTCAAAAATTTCCAAAATAGCGTGACGTAGTTTTTGAACGGCACCTAACGATTTATTTCGGAACTATGAATTTATACCAATTTCTCAGAAAATCTGTGTCGGGCTAGATTTAATTGAATAGATATGCAAACAAAATAAACCAATGGGATGAGAGAGCCTAAAAAGGCACTGGAGCTCTTTTGACTTTGAAGTTTACGGGCTTTGGAGCCGGGATGTCCTTAGTACTCTATAGCTGTTGCACTGGGGATAAACGTATCTTGGGATCTCGTTACGGAAAAAGAAGTTCATCGAGCCCAGTCGCAATTCCGCTCACGGTGAAACCTTGGGAAAACGAAACTGAATCCCCCTATTTACGCGAGTAACTTTTATCACCGACCGAGTATATTCTACGTCCTCGCTCGCCTCGTAAGGCTACGCGGGTAATAATCATAATTCGCTGGCTATTGTTTCACAGATAATTAAGTTCTTGCTCGTTGGAACCAGGAGTCCAACGTATTTGCTCCTGCACGCGCCAATTCGAGGAAAAACCATTTGGCTTTCTTATTCGGTTAGATGCTAGCAAGTAGAAGCAGATAGTTGGACATTAGCTACCCCTTGAAAACAAACCAATCCCATTGAGAAATTACACAATCGAGGAAGAAGAGCTGGTCGATCGACGTATATGAAGTGCACGGTTCTATTTTCTTATCTTGCACGGAAATCGGGCATCCTTTACAACGAATGGTAACCGGAAACGAAAATACTATATCGTTCTTTGCTAAAGAAGATAGGAGCTATTGTTATATACGTGTATCGAAAAAACAGAAACTTGTGTAGCATACACGAGAGGCAAATAATGTCCAATTATAGTGTACTACATCGACTAGACTACTCGTATTGTAATGGAACGATTTAGGACTGAACAGTCCTCAGCCCGAAGCTTTAAAAATGACACAATTTTAAACTGGATGCTCTGATGATGAAATCGATTTTAAAGCACAAGTTTCTTTTATTCTTTACACCTGCGTTTTTGCAATGTAATACACTTTTTTTATTTTCCT
>CAKNWT010054604.1:0-13375 GCA_932066315.1 Andricus coriarius | reverse complement strand
CGAGTAGCAAGCGAGGACTCGAGATAAACTCCGGACGTGTTTAAACGTTTTGATTTTAGAAAACAGTTGATGCACTCACCGTTTAAGACTGCATACATTTCATTAAACTCTGCTTTCGTTCTCTAGATATGACTTCTTTCTTTACTGCTATATATATATATATATATATATATTAAGGGTGCACTGCCCGGAACTTATCGCTTCTTACGTCATATATGAACACTTGATATGAGGTCACATACCTCTTTATTCACAGATATATGCTTGTTTTTTATCTCTTATTTAGAAAGGTCAGTTATGCCTATTGCACGTTGAAAATTTTAAATAAATTTTTTTTTAAATAAGCTAAGTACAAAATAAATACAATACAATATTTCGAAAATTTCAATCGTCCGCTAAAGCTGCTGTATAATATAGTTTATAAAAACCGAGGATGATTTTATTTCTTTCTGTCTAAATAATTTAATACAAAGGTCAAAATGTTGTGCAAACATCTTCAAGGTTGTTTGTGATTTTTAATGACGCATTACAATTTTTACTTCGCAAAACGTTACATTCCAAACGTGTTGATTAATAGTAGTATAAAGGTTTATTCTTCAGCCTGTTGGCCTCAAAAAATTGACTTACTTACACTTTCCTTTTTTTACATATTTTTCCTAAAACTAAGCCTTAAAACTAACATCCTTCCATACCTTATCTCTAGGGTCGCACGCTCTTGCCTTGCCTTCCTCGCTTCGCCTCGCTTGAATGTCGCTACTCTCTCGCTTCCGCGTATACTACCTAATGCTTATCTACTATTTACAATATTTATATACTACTTATATCTACTTTCTCTCCTATTTACAATCTTTCTTTCTCCACTCCTCTTCATCCTACCTAACACTCCCCCCCACCCATGCTACTGCCCTTTTAAATGTCAACTCTTTCTAAACAAAATCCTCTAGAGTTAAATAATTAGAAATGTAAAATATTAAAAATTAATTAATTTCAGATTGAACCTTCACATATTGGAGAATTGCAACTAATTTAATACTAATCTTGAAATCAAAATTGTTCAAGTGTGCAGTATTTATATTAAAAATCAATAAATTTATATTAGAAATTGTGAAGCATTAAATTTGACGCGTAATCTGATAATTAGGCATGTTTTTATTTTATATTAGTTGCAATTCTCTAATTTGTAAAGCTTCAATCTAAAATTATTTAATTTTTAGTGCTTCACATTTCTAATTGTTTAACTTTAGAATATATTATTTAGAAAGAGTTGAAATTTAAAACGATTGAAATTTAAAGATACAATTTTTAATGTACCATTCTTGAAATCTTCCAAAATAATTTTGTAAAATTTTAAATATACATAGTTCCATTTTGAACGCCTTCGATTAAAAATTGCTTAGATTGAAAATTTTGAAGAATTTATAATTAAAATTGATATAATTGAGAAAATGATCAATTTATGAAGTTTTTAGTCATTTTAAATTATTATATTATGTATAACGGCCATACCACGCTGGAAGCACCAGTTCCCGTTAGATCACTGAAGTTAAGCAGTGTTGGGCGCGGTTAGTACTTGGATGGGTGACCGTCTGATATACATATACATATACATATTCAGAACTATTTAAGGTAAAAATTATTGACTTCCAAAACCTTTTTGAAATTGTATTTAAAAATTGAATTTTTTCATTTGAAAATGAACTGTTGAAAATTAGGAGACCTAGAAATTAAAATTGTCAATCTATGACATTTCAAATTGATTCACTGCACTTAGTACAATGTTTATTTCGAATAACAAAATAATGTTACAGGTATTTGTGCAACAACATTTTTTTGTTAGTTGAACCAAATTTATGAAGTGTAAAATAGAAGGGGTTTGGATATTTTGATATTTTCTGGAGATGAAATGTGAATCTTATCCTTACAAAATTTGTTTATTAGTACAGCGCATGATTCGATTTTTCGTCGCATAATTTCGCATAATATTCAGTTTTTCAGCGCATATCCAGACATTTTCAACGTCCTAATGCATACCCTCCCTTACCTCGTTTCCCATTTATTATGTATTATGTTTTGATTCCTCAATCATTCCCCATATTTCCATTAATTGTCTTTCCCTGTCCTTTCTCTCCAATACCTCATAGCTTATTCCATTCCCCTCTCCTATATCTCTAGCACTAAAAAACTTCCTCCTTTCTCCTTACCATCTTGTTAGTTCTACCGCCCTCCATCTCCTTTCTTCTACCTCCTTCAAAAACACTTTTTCGCGAACTCCCCTCCCTTGACTTCATCTTAAATTACCATGCTCTGTTACCCGCTCTAGTACTTAATTGATCCCTCTGTGCTTCTTCTCTCACCATATATCCAGTCTTCCTCCAGTCTACTCCTAGCGTCCACCTTATATACCTTTCTTGTAAACTCTCAATCTCTTTCCTTTCCTTCCACACCCATATCTCCGCTCCATAACCTAATATCGGCCATACAAACGTATCAAATAACCACATTCACCTTCTCCAATCTTTCTTGAACCTTCTTTTTCCTATTCCCCATATCTGTTTCATTATCCCTGCCGCCTTTTTTATCCTTTCTCTTATATGAGCTTTATGATCTCCATTCATTTGCAAGGTATATCCCAAATATTTAAACTCCTTTACTTCTTCTAACTTTAAACCTTTCCATCTCCCGGTCCATTCTTTCTTTCTTCCCCCTCCTTGTCTAAACCTCATTATCTTTCCACATTCAAATTCAACTTTTTCCCATATAGATATTTTTCCAATCCTGTAATTATGCTCGTCATCCCTTCTTCATCCTCTGCCATCAACACAATATCGTCCGTGTATGCCAGTGTATATATCTTTTCCTCTCACATCCTAACTCCTCCCCACCCCTTTCTCTTCATTTCTTCTTCTAAATCTGAGATTAATATATTTCAGAAAAGTGGGCTCAGAGGATATCCTTGCCTAACCCTCTCGTATACCCTTTTTCACCATAACTTTTTCTATTTCGACTCAGTCCAAGGAGTCAAACGCCGCTTTTATGTCTACAAATCTTGCTATCATTGCCCATTCCCCCCTTTTAATCCTTCTATTTATCAGATAATTCAGAACAAATATATTGTCCATCACTCCCATCCCTTTTCGAAAGCCTGTTTGATTCGGTGGTTCCATATTTTTTTCCTCAAATTCTTTGCTCAAATTCTTTCAGACTTCATTTGGAATCTTATCTATACCAGGTGCCTTTCTATCTTTAATTATTCCTAACACAAAAGCGAGATAGCTGAACTTGAAAATTAGACAACTTTGAAGATAACCTTATTTTTATTTAGTTTTTGACATACATGTATGGCAAATAATTTCCCTAAAACTACTCTCTGAAACAAATAAGTTCAGATATTCAACTTCGAAGTCGGTTACGAACTGCCTTTTTACGCAAAATCGAAAAAAGAAGTTAAATTGACGAAAACAATAAAATTTCAACAACGAAATCTGGTAAAGTGCTGAATTAAAAAATCTAATACATCGTTTTTGGAGTTTTTTGGGCACCTACTATTATGAATAAAAATGCCAGCTAAATCCCTGATATTGTATCGCAGATTTTTGCTGCAATTTAAAAAAATGTTTGGAATGATCCATATGTATAATTTTTACGTAACAAAACATACAAAATAAAATAATATCATTTTTTTTAATCAATGGTAACCATTCACTCAAAATATCATCTTAGCAACATTAAATCCGTATCCAACGAGAAATTTTACATAGAAAATGATAATATAGCCTGAAGTCTGAAGAGTAGGTTATCACGTACTGAACTGTGGCTAGTTTTAAAATTATAAAAATGTCATAAGTATATCAGTAAAAAATATATTCAGACGTAAAAATTGGACTCTTAGTTTGGGACTAGCAAAAATACTACCAAATAATCGAAAACTCAGGTTTCTAATATTTCTATTTCTATATATCAAAATATCGAGACAGCAACCGAGACCTAAAATTAAAATAAAATTATTTATATAGTGTCATTAAAAACTGGTAAAAACCGAAATCCTGTAAGACATAGCTACCCCAATTGGGCCGCAGAGGCGCCACTATACCAATAGTTATGCTTCCTCTAGGCATGTTTACTTCCTAAATATATCCAAGTTTTTTTAAATTAATATTCGCATTATTAATATTCGCTTTAACTGGCAGAGTCATTAGCGACTGTGCCATAGGGTTAATTATAAACTTAGGGTATCTGTGGGGTAGTGTACCAAGCGACAGAAGCGAAGCTTTCTGATAACACATCCAGCCTCGCTTCCTGCTTTGGAAATCGAACCCGTGCCGGTGTGGCCACCAAGGCTGCAGTGTTGGAACATAAAACAATCACGATACCCTATATATCCAAATTCTTAGTATGAAAAGTAGAATCAGATAGAAGTATAGTTGTGTAATTTTGTGTGGCACAGGATGATCTGATAGAAAAGTTAGAAATATGCCTGAATATGTTTTTTTTTTTGCGGAAATAATTTGTAATAATACTACTATTAGAATCTCTAATTGTTTTAAGGTTTAAAAAGCCTATATAACTATTCTCTTCAGTTTCAAAAGTAAAAGTTAATCTTGGACCGTAGGAATTGAAAAGAGAAAGTATAAATTCGACTTATCACAAGGAATCATTCAAAAGGTATCATCAACATTACGCGTGTAAGCTATAATTTCGAAGTCAATTTTTGAGAAGGGGTTAGCTTCCAAATCTTGCCTTACTATTTCAGATAATATGGCAGATATGGGAGACACCATTGGGGGTTGGAAATATTATTTATAAAGAACAACGGACAATAAAACACCAACTGTCTTCTATACTCTTCCCTTACGTACCTATAGATATGCTGTAAAACATTCTTTAGCTTTTTAAGACCCTATCTGCATTGCGTTGTACTGAGATACCCTCAGATGAATTCAAAAAGGACTTTACATTTGTTAATTCTACCATTTTTAAATTTAAAGATGTTATTTATAAAGAATCTTTCAAAACCAAAATGGGATCTCCCACATCTGCAATATTATCTGTAATAGTAACGAAAGATTTGGAATCTAATGCCTTCTCAAACATTGATTTTGAAATTCTAGCTTATACACGTTATGTTGATAATACCTTTTCCATCACTCCATTTGATAAACTCGGATTTCTACTTTCTGTTTTCAACTCCTACCAGTCAAGATTAAAATTAACGTTTGAAAATGAAGAGAACAATTCTATAAGTTTTTAAAACCATAAACTAATTACAGATTCTAACAATAGTATTATCAGAAATTGGTTCAGCAAAAAAACATCTTCAGGCAGATTTCCGAATTTTTCATCAGATAATCCTTTCCAACACAAGATAGGTGTTGTTAAGAACTTAGTAAATATAGCTTTACTTCTATCTGATTCTACTTTTCACACTAACAACAACTTTGTTGTTTCCTTTCTCTTTCGTTTCTCTTCTACCACAACCTTGCCATTTTTTACATTCACTCTTTCATTCCTTTTCATTTATTCCTCTAGCCCCTTTCAATTCTTTTCTCCACTCCTCACCCAATCTATCCTCCTCTAAAATCTTTACCACACTATCTTGTCAGTTTCCTTTATCCTTAATTCCAATTCTACTTCCTTCCCATACATGCTCCCACGTCTCCTTTTTCTTATCTCGTTTCCCAATCTAAATCTTGCTATTCTTGTCCATCCAATCTCTCCCCATCACTTTTCGAAATACTTTGGTACCCCTTCTTTTTTTTGTCATCTTATAACATTTTTTATATTTTGATTCCTCAATCATCCCACATATTTCTATTAATTGTCTTTCCCTGCCTCTTTTCTACAATTCTCCATAGTTCCCCCTAATTTCCCTCCCTTTCCTTCTCTTAGGTTTCCCTTAATCTTTTTCGTATCCTCTAAATATCTTCCCTTTCCTTTGATCTCCATATCTCTGCTCCATAGCCTAATACAGGCCATACCAGCGCAGTGTATCAAATAACCATGTTCTCCTTATCCAATATTTTTTTAACCTTCTTTTTCCTACTCCTCATATCTTTTTCATTACACCTGCCGCCTTTTTTTATATTTTTTCGTATGTGAGTTCTTTAATTTCCATTTGTTTTCAAAGTATATCCTAAATATTTAAACTCCTTTACTTCTTCTAACTTTATTCCCTTCCATCTCCTAGATCATTCCTTGTTTCTTCTACTTCCTTTTTCTAAACGTCATTATCTTTGTGTTTCTAAATGTAAATTCATCGTTTACCCTTCTAATTATTTCTCCAATTCTGTAATTAAGGCAGCCATCCCTTCCTTATCATCTGCCATCAGCACTATATCGACCGCGTATGTCAGTGACATATATTTTCTTTAACGGGAAGGGAAGACATTGAGAGGTAAACTAGTTCGAAGCAAGTAGATTTGCACCAACATATCAAAAAATGATTCAAATATTTTCTACCCTACAGAGTTACGGCAATTTTTTCTACTATTAAACCATGAAATGTCTGATATATGCTAAGAAGAATGTATTTTCAATAAGTTACACCAATAATATATACAGAATGTCGGTATTAAAATCATTTTTATTAATTTTGGATTACAAGAAAATATCTAAAATGATATATTGCTCTTCATTTCACAACAAAATTAATTTTCGGCGTCTAAATAAGGTAAAAATGTTTTCGAGTGTACCTAATTTTGAACGAATTATTTTTTGCTATGTTAGTACAAATCTACTTGCTTCGAACTATTTTTCTGATAATTTATGTACCGAAAATTAATTTTATTGTCAAATAAAGAGCAATATATCACTTTTATATATTTTCTTGTAATTCAAAGTCAATAAAAATTATTTTAATGTCAACATTCCGCATATATTATTGTTGCAACATATTGCAAATACATTCTAATTGACGCATATCACACATTATATGGTCAAATAGTCCAGAAATTTACCGTAAGTCGAAGAAAATAGCGAAAAAGTCGACTTTTTTCGATTTTGTGAAATTTCAAAGTCAATTCGGGAGGGTAAAAAATATTTTAATGGAATTATTGCTATACAGGTATAAATTAAGTTGCTTTGAACTATTTTTATTAAAAATTTAAATCTCAAAAAATACTTTTTTGCTGTTCAAATTTGAAGAAGTGCTTCGTATTTGTGATTTTTAGCTATATCTACGATGCGGAGAGAGAAGGAATTTTTTTTATGAAACTTTAGGGGAGTGTTTTTGACTCTCAAAAGAAAGTTTTCATTGCTATTAGAACTTCGCGCAAACAACTTCTTTTTTCGAGACGCCCTAATATTATATATATATATACATTTTTAAAATTAAAGAGATTTCAATTGTAAATCCTGAAAATTGAACTATTTAAAAAAACAATCAAAACTACATCTTTTTAAATTATACACATTTAACATTGGAGGATTTTTCATTGCAATTTAAAGAGATCTGCAAAATTTTATGATTTTAAATTATAAACATTCAAAACTAGTTAGTTAGTTTTAATGTGGGTGGGGGCGTGAGCCCCCCGCCCCCTGGTGTTCAAGCTATAAAGCCTACTGTGCCACACCTGTGTTTCTTCTCACGGTAATACTCCGAATCCGGCCACTTTCACCGAGTATTTTTACATCTCGGTAGATTTCGTTGTTTCCAACCCACTCTGCCATTTGGCAACCATAAGGCAAGCATAAGGAGCATACGTCCAAGCTAGGGTGGATGGAGCGATCCTTCTGAGGTAATCAGTTAGATGCACAGATTCGAAGCACTGACCTGATGTGTTATACACGAATGTGTGTTCATTACACGAAATCGACCAGCGACTAGTGACCCCCAAGGCTAGTCCCCTCGACATGGGGCCTCTATCTTGGTACATAACCAGCCTCTTTTGCGGAGAGTTACAGTTTAGGTGGATTTGGAATCACCAAAGTCCCGGTAGAAGCACATAGAAGAATTTCCATTGGTACCGGCTCAGGGATCGAACCCCAGTCCTCATCTACGGAAGCCTGACGCGCTATCGTCTGAGTCACCGAGGCTTCTTAACATTCTAATTGAAATTAAATTAAAATTGTATGAAAGCCGATGTACCTATTTTAATATTTATTTCAAGACACTTAACTCGCGAATCTGTGCCGACCTCGGGTCTCGGCGGCCCAGAATCTATTACATCTGTTTTGTCATGTCAACACTCAGGACCGCATATTCACACTACTGTCGGAAATTGTCGGTACGATCAGCGAAAGTACTATTAAAAATCTCTGCTTATTTTGAAACGTGATTACTCGTTCAAAAATAAAGCGAGAAAATTTTTTGAAAACCCTTTAGAAAGCTTATCAATTTATGCGCTAATTGGGTCCTAATAGCAGTATTTTTGATATTTTCGAGAGAATATATTCCATAAGAAGTTAAAAAAGAAAATCGAAGAATTTCACGAATTTTATACCAAGACTTCAACTTGTGGCATGACCTAGGAAACCTGTAGCCAAAATCGAAGTTCAGTGACTTTAGCATCGAGTCTGGCCGTCTGAAGTGCTCGTCGACTGAGACAGGACGCATACACGTTTGGACATTTATTGTCATATCTTGGGAACCCCTAAATATTTTCGAAGCTTTATTGGCTTAAATTGAAGATGAGATTTCACAAATTATGTCCTCTCAATTTCAATTTTTTCCTTTAAGTATCCTAAATCAAAGCACGAGTAGAAGTTAAGAAACTAAATCTGAGAAATTCTCGGCGACCACCGCTCTCGAGGTCGACTGTAGTAATCGCCGACTGAAACTTAACATTTGAGACTAGGTCATTTTTAGTCGTATCTCGAGAACCCGTGAAGATTTTTTTAGTTTTATTGCCTTAAATTAAAGATAAGACTTTAAAGACTAAGTGGTATAAAATTGAGATTTTTCCTATAAGTTGCCTAGGACATGCCACAAGTGGAATTCGAGGTACACAATTCGTGAAATTCTAGAATTTTTTTTTCAACTTCTCACCTAACATATTCTCTTCGAAAGGTCAAAAATCCTTCTATTAGGACTCAAATGGCGCGTAAATTGATAGGCTTTTCGAAGGTTTTTTAAAAAAGCTTCTAGCTCAGTTTTTGAACGGGTAATCACGTTTCAAAGTCAGCAGTGATTTTTAATAGTACTTTCGCTGATCGTACCGACAATTTCCGACGGTAGTGTAGTTTCTGAACTCGGTACCTCAGTGCCTGGAATGCGCAGACTCGAAATCTTTTACAAAGAAGTCTTTTACATTTTAGGATATTTATTGTTGCAATTACAAAAAATGAACGGAACAAATTGATACAAAAATGTAAATAAATATAAATGGAATATAAATCTTTCCTTTAGGCAATAATATCAACAGTTGTCCGTCTTTGAAGTTATGAATCATTGTTTTGCTGAATTTAAAAATCATATATCAACCAGTTAACTGGTTAAAATTATTGTTAATTTCAGTATTTTTCTTCGAATGCGTAAATTTTTAAAACTTACTTTAAAGGTTGCTGCACGGAAAAAATTCGTTTCATAACGTTTACGGAACTAATTCAAGAACAGCGGATGTGGAAGACAGTTCAGTGGAAGTCAGAAAGGTCTGGTTATCTGATGTGATGAACTATTTTCACTAGTTGTATAGAACGTTGCAATAGTCCTTAAAATCCGCGCCGATATAGCATGTACGGGCGCGCAGGCTGTGAACTCTATATTAGAGTTCCGGAAAATGTAAATTGGAGCAGAAGCAAAATCTGTTAGAGTAATTTAACGAAAAAGAAAAATTATTTTTGATATTATTATTATCATTACACTTAATTTAATACTCACCTATAAACTTATTGTCATTTATACATAACCTTACGGAAAGAAAGTACTTCCCTTACGAAACTGTACTACAGGGATGACTACAGGATAACAACACCCGAGTACTACAGAATTACATTTGTATACTACTGGTTTACTACAGGTCAAACCATAATGAATGAAAATAAGCGAATGACTTTTACATTTTTAACTAATTAAAACTGCGCACTTAGGGTGATTCTTTTATACATATACTAAAATCCATAATATTCAATAAATTGTATTAATATAACTATTATTTAAATATAGTATATTACTATACAGATAACCTATTTTAAATAGATTTCATGAAGGTACCTTATTACGAAAAATTTGGGTATTTTTTTTAGAAAACTAGGGGAGTTTTTGCTTGAAGGCAGGTAATACTTACCATATGAGCAATTCACTCTTGTACACAGTAATAAATATTTTTTGCGGAAACTTTGGGAAATAATTAAGAACATGAAGAAGGATGTCTGCCAACTGTTCTTTTCTAAAATAAAAAACATGTTGACGTTAGTAAGACAGAAATTACGGTTTCTTTAATTTAAAAAAATAAATAAACAGTTTGCAAACATACATCTTTATGTTTTTTTATCATTTTGTAAAGTTTCAGCGAAAAATGTTTATTATGATGGAGAAAAACCTATAGAGAGGCTGATATGGCCATGTGGTGAGTATCAAAAGCCCATGCAATTTTAATGCTCATGTGCGAAGTGTGGACAATTGGACATGCTCATACAACGTCTCCTAAACTTTTTCTGTAAGAAGGACCATTTTGAACTTACAGGAACAAAGAAAATGGAATCTTTGTCTATCTCTTGTTGCATATAGCGGCGAGGTAAATAACTTTTTTCACGAATTTCTTTATTACTGCAAAAATTTCTAAAATAATTTTCAGGTATTGTGAACAATAATTTGATATGTGATTTGTTTTAAAAAATTCCTGCAATTGAAACTTGAAAATAATATTAAAACACATGTAATTCTTCATTTGCTTGAGAGTTTGTACAAAAAACGCAACAAAAAAAAAGGATAATACATATAGGGTCAAACCGTGCATGTGTTCCTAAACATTGGACAAATAATTAACATTATTTGTCAATTGCGGCAAGGTATCGTTGCAAAGAGTCATTGGCAGGAATCTGAATTAATTTTGCAAAGGAAATGGAGCCTACTCATTCAATAATTATCAAAATGTGGATTCCTGTATAAAGATTGTTTAAACATTAAAAAATTTGATTATTTCAGATAAGAGAAAGATTCTCGGTAGCTTTTTTTTGTACTTGGCGACGATTCGCTATACTGAAAATCTTTACGGAAATATTTTTTAAACTCAGCATTGACTTCTGAAGGTCCTGAATTTTTTTTAGAGATAAAACGTTCTCCTATTATAAATATACAGACAATAATTGTATGCATTTTAATTCCTATTTACACTGTTTCAGGCGTTGAATGCTCTCAAATTCAAAATTTCCCAAAGAACTCAACTTTTGTATTCACTTTCTAAAGGTGTCAGGATATCGCAGATGTAATAGGTGTCAGAAAATTAAAGTTTCGCTTCACATTATTTTCTTATGAAAATAGCTATACATAACAATTTAAACAAATATAATTCAAATCAGGGTGGGCGTTGGACCGAGAAATTACTGGAAATTTGCTAGGACCGGGAAAAGCCGGGAAATGAGAGTGAATTTATTTTTGACCTGGGATTTTACAAATTTTTAAAAGAAAATTCTGTCCAATCACTTAAAATATCACAAATTTCACACCACACATTATTTACTGTTTGAAAATTGTGAGTACGAAAAAGTGATAATTGCCAATAACAAGTTGTGTAAAAGATATCTTCAATAGTAAATATATTAAACAACATAAGTTGTAAGACATCTACGAAATTCTAGTATTCTTAAATAAGAATGTGTATTGAAATGAGAGCCGCTAGTAATATCTGCAACCGGGATTTGCGAGAATTCTAAAAGACTATACTAAAAACGCCCGAAGGTTTCCGAGTTGTTCCGTCTACAGCCGAGTACGCGAAGATTAAACAAACAGACCGACGACTCACCCAAATGGTGACCTGCGATTTCCCGCCAAAAGTTTCAATCATACGTCTTTGTAGAACAAAAATGTTTATAACTAGTGCAGTGTGAATTAAAGCTTAAACAAATTTGAATTAGGAAATTATTAATTTAAACTCTCAATAATTTAAACATATAAAATAGAAGCTTTTAAAACTTTTCAATTAAGTGCAATTAAACTGCAAAACCTAAACTTTTACACTTTTATAAATTAAACAGTTCAAATATTTCTGGTTAAAAAATATAAATCGACGCTATTGCTTTAAATTCTCTGAATTAAAACTGATCCTCCATTTCAACTCGCATTAATAAAAATGTTAAAAAATGAAACATGTTCCTTTTCCAACTCAATAAAAACGTTAAAATAAAATAAATGCCTCTTCCTATAAGAAAAAAAAAACGAATTTCCTCCTTTCTAGTTCTATACCAATCATAAAAATAAAAAAATATCCTTCTTCCAATTCAGAGAAAATTGAATATCGAAATTTCCTCCTCTCCTATTCAATAAAATTTTTTTTTTCAAATTATCCTGCTCCAATTCAGAAAAGAATCTAAAATAAAAAATTCTTTCCTTAAACACAATAAAAATCTGGAAAAGACAAAAATGGCCTCTTCCAATTAAAAAAGCAATTGTATTCCTTCCAAAATTAAAAACTAAAATTTCCTCATTTCAAGCTTGATAAAAATGTTTTAAATACAATACTTCCCATTCCTCCACTCAATAAGAATTTAAAACCGAAAAAGTTCCTCTTGCAATTGGGGGAAAAATTGAATATCAAAATTATTGTATTGATCTTAATTCTGGGGTTTTCAAATTAAAAAATTTCAATTGTTATTTAGCATTACAATAAAAATTGTTACGTTAAAAGCTTAAATGTTTTATTCTGAAATTTTTACCATTCAAGGCTTTCTATTTCAAACAATTCAGTTTCAAATTGTTTAGTTTTGAATATTTGATTTATAATTGTTTTTAACACTTTTCGGTTAAAAATGTTCAATTAAGTGCAATTAAACTGCAAAACTTAAACTTTTACACTTTTATCAATTAAACAGTTCAAAGCTTTCTGGTTAAAAAATATATATCCACGCTATCGTTTTGAATTCTCTAAATTAAAGCTAATCCTCCATTTCAACTCGCAATGCAATAATAAAAATGTTAAGAAATGAAACATGTCCCTTTTCCAACTGAATAAAAATGTTAAAACAATATAAGTGCATCTTCCTATTTGGAAAAATTTGAAAACACAAATTTCCTCCCTTCAAGTTCTATAAGAATCATAAAAATAAACAAATTTCCGTCTTCCGATTCAGAAAAAATTGAACATCAAAATTTCCTCCCCTCCTACTTAATATTTTTTAAAAAATTATTCTCTTCCAATTCAGAAATGAAATCGAAAATGAAAAATTATTTCTTCAAACACAATAAAAATCTTGAAAAAAAATCGCCTCTACAATTGAAAAAAAA
>CAKNWT010054587.1:0-11123 GCA_932066315.1 Andricus coriarius | reverse complement strand
ATAAGTTTACTAATGAAACGATTTTTACTGCTGATATTGAGTGAGTGCAATGGTCAAATATATTATACAGTAACTAATGATTATATTTAATAATATTATAATTATTATGATAATTATAATACATAATTTAATTTGGCGGTTACGTTAATCAAAACAAAACTTTTAATGCCAGTGATGCAGGAACCATTTGGAATACACAGAATGTATTATATTAATAATGTCTTTTATTTTAGTTATTATTAGGTGGATCATTGTAGTTTTCCAGCAAGAATGTCCAAATGCTTCGACGAGACCAAAAAACTCACCGCACAGGAGTTGGCGAATGAGTAATGCCCCTGCAGGGACACGAACTAATAATTGCTTAGTGGAATTTTACTAATTTCATAAGTGGACAATTTTCATTAATTAAATTAGTAGCTTTCTACTAATCGTTAGTGACCGACTTCTTGCTAATTGTATTAGTGAAATTTGACTATCAATGAGTGAAATTTCACTAATTCAGATTAAGAGAGAATAGTCCCTTTTCATGTCCCGCTATTCGTACCCAAAAAATCCAGCTCTTCGCACCACAATCTCGGTACACGTAATCACGGCCACATAAATAGGAGATATTCGATTTAGGAGCTGAGCTTTAAATATCACACGCAGAGACTCTCCATTAACCACGGGATCTGGCAGATTTTAACTCTCTTCTTTGAACTTCATACTATGAACGAGCTCATTTATTCAGCCAATTAGATCGTTAATCGAGCAAGACTTGTAACAATCAAAACAAATAGCTGCGATTCAGAGATTGACACCTAAGTACTTTAAGTCATACTATACCTAGGCTACTTTTTCCTTCATCCGTATTCTAATTTGTTTCATGGATAACATATTTCATAATTGACCACTCACTTTTCCAGTTGAATAACCTAGTTATAGTTTTGTAAAATTAAAGGGTCCGAAAAATTTGAGCACCAGAGAAGTGGCTTTAGATCAAGATTCGCCTGTCACTTAAGAAAGTTTTTTCACGAAACTGGAAATTGTGAAGCGATCGATGTAAACGTCCTGAGAGTCTTTTACAGCCCAGACACACGCAAGACCTTCGATATGTGTACTTACTCTACAAAGTATTCCAATTTCAAACGAAACAAAAAGCAGGAAAAAATAAAAAACAGGAAGTGAGTACAAGCTTTTTTTGTAAATTTCTTACACCGTACCGTATTTTTATTACGTTGCGAATTAAAAAATGACTCGAGAAGCATGATCCTTTTCATATTATTCATGAATACTGGATTATTATAACTCTAATTCCTTTATGGAAAGTTTCTGCTTTATCGTTAAATAATTTAAAAGGAGCCAAATGAAATTATAAATGACCCAAATTCAAGAACTAAGAATGAATCGTGACATAATAATGCGAATCTCGTACGTCCAGTATAATTGGTTTTAATTTATAATGCAAGAAAATAAGATTTTTATTCCGAGCGCGTTTTCGACAGATTAGAAGCATGCGGTCACTTAAGTGGCTACGTACATCCACATTTGCTGTTGGTGCCCAAAATTAAATTACGTGTGTTAACCCAAAGGACTACTCGTGCGATCTGAACCATCGCCGTTCTTCGCAAAATTCAATTTTCCCACGCGTACGTGCAACTGGCAAGGCCCTTTCAACTTTGGTTTCAGTCAGCTTTAGGAAAAAATATATATTTTCACAAAAAGGCCTTGTCATAAATGTGAAATTTAAAAAAGGATGCAAAATACAAAAATACATGCGGCAAAAATTTAATATGAGTCGATTTCGTAAACCGATTTTTTTCCGTTCAGTGAATAGCCAAAAGATGCATTGTATCAGAAAGAGTGAAAAATATACGCCGATTTTAAATCTGATAAAAGTTCTCTTGAATTTTTTTCAACAGCAGCAGTCGGTGAGTCGTAGATGAATCGAAGGCGTAGCCGTCGACGTAGATATGAAAAAAAATTGGAATACCAGAAATTACAGAAATTTGTAATAATTTTATAAATGACCATTAAGTCGTAAAATATAAAATATTTCTGGAAACTTTCGTTTATTAACGTTAATTCATCATTAATTTATAGTATCTTATCACGTCGTATTGGTCCAATCACTTCTAATGTCAGTTTCGATGCGCAGTTCGAACAGTGATATAAAATTATAATGTACCACTTTACGGAACGAAGATAGGTGTCAAAAAGCGACTTTATCATACATATGTCGGAAAAATAAGTATAAAATGCATTAAACAATAACAATGAAGTTTATTGGAAATAATTAATTTAGCATTCGTAATACCCAGCGTGCAATGTATATATGGCGCAATATTGGCCGGGTGCCCGACGTAAACGCCCCAAACGTTTACAGACATTGGACCAGGAGAGTCTTGGCAGTTTCCCATTGGGTATTTTTGAGGTAAAATTATCCAAATGCTTTTTTAAAATGAGACCTAGAAACCTAATTTATATTTAATGATTTCGGAGATATTGGCAATTTAAAGAATAGTCTATAAAAGCACTGTTTTTATATATGTTTTCCTAGAAAATGAACGAAAAAAAAATCCAATAGGGGTCACCCGACACAGACTTGTAAAGATTACCCACCTGGGATAATTTTTGTTGCAGGTAATCTTTACCCTGAAATCTGGGTGAAGATTATACATAATTTTTTCTGTGTAGTCTCTCGTACTCCAAACAATATATTATCAAGATGCACTGCTTTTCCATATTAAATCATGTCTCATACACCTCGCTCTCTCTCTCCACAAACAATAGGTCAGGTCAGGTCGACTATCCGAGAAGACCAAGTCGATTATCTGAGAGGAAACAGTCGAGCATCCAAGATGATCAAATCGACCCTCTATAATGACCAGTTTGGCCCTCTGTAATGGTCGAGTCGACCGCCGGGATGATCAAGTCGACCCTCTGAGATGATCGGATTGAATCTCTTGTTTTAACAGGATACAGATCTGCACATCTGAATGTTCAGATAGACCTTCCATTTTTCTCCATGATCCATTCAAGTATTACCTTTTCTCTCAATCTCTGGTTTATTCAGGAATTAGGAACAATTTCAGGTAATTTTTTTAAGTTCCAAGAGTGTTCCTGCTATTTAGAAAAATCTCAGATATAAGCATAGAATTAGTCTTTATTTTTTTTAATTATTCATTCAGAGTTTGACATTAAAATACATTAAACTAGTATAATTTGACCAAGCGATGTATGTACAAACATTAGGCAATGAATGAAATTGGTTGAATAAACAATGCCACGAACAATTTAAACAATTTTTATTCAATCTTTCAATTAATTTTATAAGCAACAATTGTTTCTTCTTATAAGTATACTTATCCAACAAAGTGCTTCCTATTGCAACAAACAATTCATATGTTGTTATTTAATCAAAAGAATGTGTACTTTGAACAAGAACTGTCAAAATTTTGTTTTCAAGTAAAAGAATGTTTAAACAGAAACATAACAATTGCCGATATGCTTTCTTAAACTTCATACTTACATTTTTAAAGACTCTAATTTATTTAAAATTCAATTAATTAAAATTATTTCATAAAAATTAATTATTTAACCAATTTTATTCATTTTCTAACGATTGTAAATCGCTTCGTAATAAATCTTCTAAATTATTATACTAATTTAATAGAATAATTCTATGCTTAAGGCCATGTAACGAGTATAACAGCTGATCAAGTCAGTCCTCAGATCAATATTTTTCACCCATATTTAAAAATAAAAGTTAAAATAACGCGGAAATATTTCCGGAAAATATTAATAAATATTAAAGGACCGTTTGTGGCAAGGCACAGAGTTGGGGGAAGAAAAAAGTTTATTCATGAAAATCATAAATATCGACCCATGCAATCTGTTTTACCTACAGAACAGTGGAAGTTGTCTGCTTGCTGCGATAGTGCTGCTCTGAGAGAACGAATACGTACACCAGGCTAACTAAACATATAAATTTGTTTATTTGCATTTCAAGTGCAAAGATTAGTTTTTGCATTATTTGTGTACAAGGTTTGTGACCAGTTTTTATGTTTTGGTCCACTTTTATCAATATGAACCGCATAACTAGCCCATTGGCAAAATTTAAAATTTATTGCGTATTCTGCAGCCCGGTCGGTATGTTTTTCAATTAGTAATTAAAAAAAAATTTTCACAATTATAAATATTTTGGACCTAAGCCGCATTCCTTCGAGCCTTGTAATTAGCGTGCTAAAATTTCAAAACGATATCTCATTGCGTGTGGACGTTAGTTTACAATGGAAAGTATCGAAAAAAATTTTTTTTTTCAAAATTTCCACCGAAAAAGAGTAGAGCCATGAACTTTAGTGTCTCCTCTTTCATTTCTTAAACTTTGAGCGCGATATCTTATTTATTTTGGACGTAAGTTTACAATGAAAAATTCAGGACTAGCTTGGTCACGTGACCCACTCGTTACATGGCCTTAAGGGGCTATTATCTACTTGTGCTCGGGAAAAGGAAATTTCATGATTTTTTTAGCCATGTTAACAAAATTGTATTGAAATACAATAAAGAGTATCCATTAGTACATGTTACGAGGTACTTGTATATATTTTTACTGAGAAAATCTTGACAACTGGGGAAAATATGGCGGTTGCCCCAAAACTCTGGAACAACTCAGTTCAAATAAAAAATCCAAAAATATTACATTAGTATATTCCTGTATGGAGCTTGTATACAAAGGGATTCGTAAAATTTTGTTTTTTAAAAAAATGGCGAACCAAAATGGAACTTTGAAAAACAAACTTTTTGGGAAAATCGCCGCACATTTTTTAAGATTCAAAATTTCGCTAAACCCTTCGTTCACGGGCTCCGTATAGGAATATATCAATGCAATCTTTTTGGTTTCTTGATTTCAGATGAGTTGTTCATAAGTGATGATAAAGAAAGGTGTTTTGGGGCAACGGCCATATTTCCCCCAGTTGTCAAGATTTCATAATTTATAAATGGATTCAAGTGCCTCGAAAAATGTACTAATCGATACTCTGTAGTCTATTTCAATAAAATTTTGTTACCATGGCTAAAAAAATCATGAAGAGATTTTTCTAAATATCGAAGACGCTCTAGAAATTTAGAGAAATGACCTGAAAGTTTTCTAAATTTCTGAATAAACCAGGGATTTAGACTATTTAGAGAAAAGTTAATAGCTGAATGGATGATTTTTCTAAACCCCACGTTCAGCTAATTCCCTAGGTTTTTATCCAAACCCTCATTTTCCTAATTACATAAGACATATACGTTTTATGAGACAATATAATTGTAAAATTTTTTAGAAATTCTATTAAAATGAAACTTATTTGATTGCCATATTTCTATTGTTAATTCGAATTGAGTCTTATTAGGCTCAATTCAAAAAAATTATATTAACGGTTTTAAATTCTCACATTATAATTCTAAAATTTTGTTCGTTTAAATTTACCATTTCCTCACTCTTTTAATGCTAGTTAATCAAAATCAAAATTGATAGAATCTATAATATGTCAATTTTAACTAATATTTAACCTGATTTCACCACTTGTTATCTTAGATTGTTCTTTTCAATTTTTTACAAAAAATTTGAATAACATTCGGTCATTTCCTGATTTTCCTACGATTTCTCGGTCCAGTGAGCACCCCTCTTAAATATATAATAAAATTCTATGTTCAAGCCCTTAGATGAAGGAGATAATAAAAAGAAATCACGCAGGGAAAGTAGTGAGATGCAGCGATTCGTCGGATTTTATGGAAAGCCGAGAAGCCGTTAAAGAAATGGAAGTAAAGCTTGGACGTGAATACCGAATATAAAGAGGGACCCTGAAAACAGGTCACGTGTTGCGATTAGAGGAGCCGCCGATTTAGCTTCTCCTTGATATTATTTCTTTTCCTTGCATACCGACATTTTGTACATTTTGTTGATTTTGTTATCTTCTTGCTTTGTACGGATGCTGCGAATGCATACCAACCGGCGCATTTTCCAATTAAATTTGTCCACGCCGAGGCCGCGCTACAGAGTTCGTCCGAGTCGAGTCATACAAAAAAAAAATAAAAATAAAAATCTCCCTCCCACCGATCCTCGTTCGACGAACTCGAATTGCACGACGGAAAGTCAAGAGAAGATTGGCTTGAAATATCGGTCAATTAGAAATATATATTTTAGAAGAAAATTAAATCCGGTTTTACAAATATCAAAGATCGAAAAAAGAGCTTATTATTTTAGATATAAAATAATAAAGACCTTCGCTATAGAATAATTATTATTTCTATTTATAAATTTGAAAACAAAAAATAATATAAATGGAGTATAGAGAATGTTAAAATTAGTACCAATTATTCGAACAAATGATGTACCCCCCTCCTTTAAAAAAGTATCAGCTTTAATCTTTCTCCCTGAAAATCACATAGAAGATACAATAAAAAAGGGCAGAGTCAGAATCCAATAGTCAATTATCATATCGGTGTGAAAGCGGGATAATATAGTCAGGCGGTCAGGGTTCCTTTCGATGGGAAACTCGCGTGCACATGAGGGAGATGGAAAATAGCGAGGAATAATATGGGTGCATTTTAGCGAGCTTAATTGCGGAATCGCAGCCCCCAGCAGTTCGTTTTGGGTAAAAGTGCCCTCTCATGTTTTCGAAAGACTACTCTTTTGCTCTATGATCTCCCTTTTATGAATTTTATGAATTACAACACGTGTGGATTAAAATCTGTAGTAATAATTTTTAGAACCCAATTTACAAATTTCATATTTTACGGGTCAAGTAATTTTTATAACTGAACTATAATATATCATTTTCTTTACTGATAATATCGAATTATTTTAGCGAAAGCTTTACAATCTGATATTTTTATTTAAAATAAGTTGTAAAGATTAAGGAAAATGACCAATGACATTGATTTAAGTAACTTGTGACGTACTTTTTAAACCAAAATTGGGTTCTGTTTAACTTCCAGGGCCCTTCCAGGCAAATAATATATTAGCTTTATATGACGTAATATGAAGGTAATGACTTGAAAAATATCCTAAAAATTAAAAAGTGGGCAGAGAAATGTAAGTCCCATAGCACGGTGGTTATCTGATGTAACCTATTGTACTCTACCCTTGGATGAAACCCCAGTGAAATAAATGCCTATTCTCAGTAGATTAAGCCGCGTTTCTGGTACTAATTGAGGGTTCGGATCAAAGAATGGGTCGCACGCTCGAAAACGCGAAAAAGTATTATCCACGTGTCTCGTACTATCCAAATGATGAAGTTCAAAAAATTAAAATTCTAAAAATATGGTCATATAGAAAAGGGAAAGACGAAACTTTTTTGTATTTGCAGTTTTTTTGTCCGATAACTATTTTTAATAGTAAAAATGAAAAAGTGAAAAAAAAATTCCACAAAATCAATTATTTTTTGAGACATAAATCGTCAAAACTCAGCTAAATATCATTGAAACTGTTTAATGTTTGGTATACGCACGCAGTGTACCCTAACCATGTCTACAAAATAAAAAAAACAATCAAAATTTTCTATTGTTTAATAATAATTAATTGCAAATTGAGACTGGGCGATAAGCACGTTTTTTTAGTTTCGGCAAAGAAAAGTATCGAGGAAACTTTCGAGTTGAAAGAACTTTCAGCGAGACATTTGTTCCTCACTGATAAAGTAAGATTTCTGGAAATTTTTAGATCGATTGATTAAAAATTGACGGGAATATCCATTATGTAAGAAAGCGTCCTTTATAGGCAAGTACCGGCGAGAGTAAAAGTGAACTTTGAGAAGCGCTCGCAATCGTAGATGGCGTCGCGTACTTTCTTACATAATGAATATTTCGGTCAATTTTCAATGAATCGATCTGAAAATTTCCAGAAATCTTGCTTTATTAGTGAGGAATAAATGTCTCACTGAAAGTTCTTTCAACTCGAAAGTTTCCGCGATACTTTTCTTTGCCGAAACTAAAAAAATGTGCTTATCGACCGCTCTAAACTTGCAATTCATTATTATTAAACAATAAAAAATTTTGATTGTTTTTTTCTTTTTGTAGGCATTGCTAGGGTACACTGCATGCATACACCAAATTTTAAACAGTTTCAATAATATTTAGCTGAGTTTTGACGATTTACGTTTTAAAACATAATTGAATTTGAGGAAATTTTTTTTCAAATTTTTCATTTTTACAATAGAAAATATTTATCTGACAAAAAAACTGGAGATACAAAAAAGTTCTGTCTTGCCCTTTTCTATATGACCATATTTTCAAAAAATTAATTTTTTGAACTTTAAAATTTGGATATCACGAGACACGTGGACAATTATTTTCCGCGTTTTCGAGCGTGCGACCCATTCTTTGATCCGAACCCTCAATTGAAGTCCCATTTTCCAGCCGTGCCACCCGAGATGCTAGGACTCCATTTTTCACAGGGTATGGACACGTACAAAGTAGGTTTAAAGTACACGTACAAAGTAGGTTAGTAGGTAGGTTTATCACTGCATGCATTTAGTCACAAAATTGAGGGCCCGCGGCTGCATCCGAATTTATTAGGAGTACTCGCCTTTGTCTGGATATTTGGCCGCGGGTGAGGAAAACTGCACAATCATCAATCAAACAATCATCCTCGGCGTTAAACGTCCCCCTTAACATTATAGTTAAAATGCTCATTATTCCTACATTCCATGTTCAATATTTTCTGCAAAGCATCACATATACAGTGCAACCTCCGGATAAGACCGGGCTCGGGCTTGTAGGGGAATATAATTCCGAGAAATCAGTTACCCCCACCCGTGGTCCGAAATCGCCACGAAAAATTCTCGGCTCAACCTCCGAATAAGTCCGCTTGCATTTGAGTCATATTCACGTGAGAATTACATGTATTATTCTTGATTGATCAGTATTAGAATTATTTAAAATATTTTAAATATATTATTCTAAATAAGTATTATGAGTAAGGTAAAATGTTTATTTGGGGGAAAATACGCAATTTTTAATTTGCAAGAGGTACTTCGCAGTATTTTCACAAGAATATGTTACGTTCTGCAAGGAAAGGGCCCACTGTGTCGGCTGTACGCTGCACAAGATTTAGGGAATATTCCTAACAATTAGGTAGTTAAAATTCCCTATTATGGGTAGAAAATTGATTTTCTTATCCAATCGGAAACTATTCCATTATTTTGGAAAAATTAACGTATGGTAATTATGTATGGTAATTTTCCAAATCACTTAGGGAATAAGGAAACACCGCGCAATATGAAAAATAAAATTCGAGTTATATTTATAAATTTCGATAAATCACATATTAGAATGGACGCGCATATAGAGTATTGTTAATAGAATGAAATAAATCCTCTTCGTGAAACAATAAGTATAAAAATTCATTAAATTTGCTATTTTTCAATCAGGTTAGGACGCAAATAGGAACACGGACGCAAATAGGTGCATTTACCTTAGTTTCCCTGATAAAGTGAAAAACAATGTATTCTTAAGATTCGTTGGAAGAAATGTTTTATTAGTTCAGGATAAATGCAGCTAGGTGCCGCAAAGCAACTTATTTCACAATAGAAATTACTTCACAAGGTTACGAGTGAGCCAAATATTTTGACCATAGATATAATAAAAGATGTAATGATCTATGTTATAAACTATCATCTAATACTATTCTCAGATTTATTGCCGACTGTACTTGTTGATATATTTTGCGAATTTTTGTTTACCCCGTGAAAATAAAACAAATATTACTATTGAAATATGTAATATTATATTAAATTATTATTATACCATTAAACTTCTGAACAAATGGTACATTAATTTTTTTTTTAGGAAAGTTTCCAAAATACATTGTAATTTTGCCGAACTGGGTGGGGAATTTTCCCTACATTATTTACAGGAAAGTGACCGAATTATCGGGCTTATTTCATTCCGAACATTATCGAGAATTTTTCGAAAAAATTTGTGTTAAGAGATATTTTTGTTTTTGTGAACTAAACTCAGAAGTATCGATTTTGGAATTTCGATGGAAAATCATACATATATGTCCCGGAAGTGACCGAATGTGGGTAAATTTGACGTTTGAAAAACAAATTTAACAAGCTTATGGCACTCGCCAATTTTAAATGCATTTTCCTCGAAAAAAAACCCAGGTTTTCGAAGTTCCAACACCAAAAGTTCTCCGGCGATTCATTTTTCAACCTAAAGTATTCGCCCTGGACTTCAAATGTCGGGAATTTATCCGGCAAAATGCTCCTATATGTATGTCCTATATAAGTAAAAGGATATTAAACATTTTTGAGCACTTACAATTTCAAATTATATTTAATTATTAAAGTTGTAGTTCTCAAGTTTTAATAAATTCGTTCTCATTCATTTTTATTTCGTCGTTTTCAAATTTATTATTTCAAGGTTCGAACTGTCTACCGTTATTTAATTTTCCGTAAGACTAACCCCATTTCTTGTTCGTTCAGGGTCCAAAATTCAGTGAATTTTGGACATTCTTATTTTTGAGGTGAGCAAACTTTTATGGGATCGTCGCTGAATTGTAGAACGGGAACCAAAATATTTTCCGAAAAGTTGAGAGGCCCCTCAACGTCGATCAAATTTAAGCGGCTACACCCTCCCCCCCAGCAATCATTGAACAATATTTTATACCCGTTCTAGAATCCGGTGGTTCAATCTTAAATTATTAAATTCATAAAGCCATTTTTTAACCTAATCCTTTTTAAAACATTTTCTAAATTAATCATTTAAAGTTTTAAGCTCTGAATTTCGAATTACATACATCATTTGAGTTCTTCAATTGTAAAAGTATTTACTTTTTTCGCTTTTCTTCGTAGGTAAAATTGACATCACCTAATTTTAAATGATTTGTATAATGGCGAACTTGATCAAACAAATTCGATTTAAAAATTTACAACTGAGCGGTTTTCCGAAAGAAAAATATTCTTTCTATAACTAAACCTACTACAATTTTTTTTAATGCATCAGTGGGTTATGAAAATATATAAAGATTATAAATTGTTATTGATATAAAAGTGACTATGCAAAATTATAAATTCGCTATTTTCTGCAAATCCGGTCTGTTTGCTTTCAAAAAAATGTTTACCAACGAATTAGATCAACAAATACAACATTTTTGA
>CAKNWT010054541.1:0-11615 GCA_932066315.1 Andricus coriarius | reverse complement strand
GTATTCTTTCGTTGGGCACTTCTTCCGATGGAAAATTAGCACATTCAAAAAAATTAAATAATGCACACTATTTCGTTTAAATCTGAAAATATTAATTTTTCTCTATTCTTCTCTTCTTACCGGGTTGGAAGATTGATCTTCAAAATCACGACAATTTATTAATTGTTATTCATACATCTTTCAAAATTAAAGAGTTTCTAATTGCAAACATTCAAAATTGAAGAGTTTTAAATTGCAAAGTGTTAAAATTAAAGAATTTCGCATTGTAAGTTTTCAAAATTGAACTACTCCAAAAAAATGTTCCAAATTACATACATTTAAAATGTAATTCTTGAAAATTAAATAATTTGCCATTCCAAATTTTCAACATTCAAGAACTGTCAATTGTAACTCTTGCATAACTTTGAATTGAAAACCTTTCAAAATTAAAGAGTACTTATGTGTATGCAGTCGTTTATTCGAATTTTTTATACAAATTTAGACAAGCTTTAAACATTGCATTTTTCGAAATAGAAAAACACTTAATTGTGCATAAAACCGGCTTGATTTTCTTGGATTATTACAATTGTTGAAATCAAAATAACATCTATTTTTTGTTAAAAAATCGAATTTCAAAGATTCGACACCTACTTTAGGATTCATTTTTTGACAAAAAGGAGTTATTTTGATTTAAAAAATGGTAATAGCTTAAGGAAATCAAACCGGTTTGATGTACATTTACATTTTTTTCTATTTCGAAAAATCCAATGTTCCAAGCGTGTCTAAATTTGTATGAAAAACTCCAATAAATTAACATTTTTAAACAATTTTTTTGCTGAAATGAAAATATCATATGCGAACACTGAAGATCAAGTTCGTTAGCCAACTATTTTGGATAAAAATGCAAAAAGTTACAGAATTTTCACAATTTTTGAGACAATGTTTTTTTAAGATTTTCAAATTCTATTTACAGCTATTCATGGCACTTTGAAAGTCGAACAATTTATCTTTACACCTTTTTTTTTAAACAAGAAAATTACCAGAGTTATAGCATTTCAAAACTTCAAAAAAATAAACGAAAATGAACATTTTACGCTAAAAAACGAACGATATGAAAAAAACTTTTCTTTTTGAAAGCCCTACAAGATTATCATAACAAATTTTCAGATTTTTTTGGAAAAATCGAAAATTCGAATTTTGAACGCACCAAACAATAATGAAAAATCCAAAATTTAATTTTGCGGTCAAACTGTGCAAGATGCGATAAAAGATGGGAAAAGAAAAATTATGCACCCAAAAAAGATCTACAAATTTGTTATGAATTACTTTTTGATAGGACGCGTAGTTTTTGTCTTATTCGTAAAAAAAACAACACTAAAAATGAAAAAATTAAATTTTTGGACAAAAGACACAAGATATGAAAAAAATAAATAGACAAAAGCTAATTACCCAAAAAAGCTAAAAATCTGTTATTTATTTAAAATGTTATTACAAATTTTGTGAGTTGTTAATTTTTGATTCATGCCTTCTCTGTCCCTTCGACGAACCACTTTAAAAAACAAGCGTTGTAACTCTACCTTCTGGGTAGCGTGGAAATGGGTTAATTTTGCTGTGAATGTTTAAGCTTTATTTGTTGAAATGATTTGGCTCAATTAAAAATTATTCCTTCTGGAATAAAATAATAATAAACACTTTTCAGAATTGAAAAAATATATTTATAAGTCGACCAATGTTAATTTTCTTTGCAAAATTTGGCTTACATCTTATTTTTTCCAGTTTTTTTACTATAGTATAATTTAGGTTTGTATCTTGGGGCGAAGAAATCCGTTCTGTAGTTTGACAACCATTATTTCTAAACAGGGCCGAATTTAGCACGGGGCCAGCGGGGTCATGGCCCCAGGGCCCCCACATATTACCCAGATAACAATACGTGCCGGCACGTAATCGGCCCGACGGGCTGGAGACCAACCTGCCTGCTAAATGCACGCGTCAGGCCGGCAGAGTCGGAATGTGACCGAAGGGCGGACAACGATCCGGCAGATTAGACGCCCGTCGGTCGTGCAAACGGCGAGCAACGACGGGCCTGCGATTTGCCCGACCGCTGCAGGCTGATAGTGCGAGTAGATTGAGATCGCAAACGCGCATGCGCGTTTTGGATCAGCTGTTCTTGCCGAGTGCAATGGCGTTCATCCCTGAATTTTGGCTCGGATCGACGACGTGAGTAAAAAGAGCTTTCGTTGGTTTTGTTCGTTTGGTGTTTCCTTTTCTAGCGGGTTGCTGCTTTTTAATTGTTTGGCTGCTGTGCGTGGAAGAAAAAGTGGAGAAATATACCCTACTGGAAAAAAATCAGGAATCGTCAGGATTCATCTCTTAGGTTGAAAATTGAATTATTTTATTGAAAATTCGTGATTTTTTTATTTAGAATTGATTTTCTACCTGAAGATGTAACTTCCACTTTTTATTGAAAATTGATCTTTGTAGATAAAATATAGTCTTTATTGGTAGAAAACTAATCTTTTTGGTTGAAATTCATATTTTCGGGTTGAAAATTCAACTTTTTTCAAAAAATTCGTGTTTGGCTTGGAAATTTCACAATTTGGATAAAATTGGTTTTCTGTCTTTTCTGAAAGGGTTTATTTATTGACAAATTTATATATAATGACCGATATGTCCTTCGCGTTTGAAAATATAGACCAAACGTCATAAAATATTAAACACGTTTGTTTTCAAAAATAAAATATTGTTCAAATAATAAAATTCTTTTTTCTGTTGTACCCACTATAATATTTTCTCTTTAATTATAAATACATAATTATAAACCCTCCATCCATTCGCACATTAGCCTGCATTTTACCGGATCTAGTTCCTGCATTTTACCGGAGCATGGCCGGCATTTCACCAGACCGCGTGCGCCCGACTTCGTGCGGGCCATATAGACATCAATGGCGCGCGTATTGAGCTGCGCATGTACCGGCAGGTCGGTCTGGTCAATCGGCCCACGCCACGTGCCTGCTCATAGTATGCTACCGTGCCGGCATTTTGTTATCTGGGTAGGGGCCCCCACAAATGTAACTAGTCGGCAAAAAGGCCCTAGGGCCCCCACAACCCTAAAGGCGGCTCTTTTTCTAAATCAATATTTTGTACAGAAAATTACCTCGAGTAACCTTAAATTATTATTTTATAAACATGAAAAAATCAGATTTCAATGTTTTGTATTAAAAATACAATTCATGAGTGATAGAACGAAATCAGAAACAATAATAAAGTCAATTAATCCATTTTGTACAAAATTGACCTTGAGGGAACACTAAATATATATTGTTTAAATTTTGACAAAAATCGGGTGTTATTTTCTCTCACCCCAAAATAAATAATTTTTGAAGATGCCAAATTATTGAGAAATAAATAAAACTTGAAGAAGCACCCTTTTAAAGAGTAAAACATTTATTCAGTTCTTTCAATCAACCTTAATTTTCAATAGTTCTGCTTTCAAATTTATCTGAAGTTTTACGATTTTAGCCGTTCTAAAATAATGAGTCAAGTATTAAAAGACGTTCATTTCTAATCCAGTATTTTTTTAAACTTTCAATATGTAACTTAATAATTTCAAAGGTTTCAATCTAAAACTATCGAACCCTTTCAATTTAAAATTCTTGCATATAAATTCCAATTGGCTTAAATTTCCAATTATTCAATAGACTGAATAGAACCAAATTAAAATGTCTGAACTATTAAGGCTTGAAATATTTTCGAAATTGCTATTATCCTTTTGAAGAACATCATAACATTAAACAAAAATACTTTTCTTTTTGAAATTTGAGGTATACATTTTTTATTTTCTGACCTTATGCGAAAAAAATATTCATCATTTTCTTCAGTAAATTTACCATTTTTTCAGCTGTTTAGAAGGCTAAATAGCTCTTTCCTTTCTTACGAAATCAGAACAAAGATAAAACATCAGATTTTATAATTTTGCTTCTTTAGACTTCTTTCTACTCTCAAAGAGTTATTAGATATAAGAAAGTTGTTTCTTATACACAAAAAGTGCTTTAAAAAGTTTTTCAAAAGTTTCAAAAAGTCCAGAGGCTTAAATGGTTCAATATACATATAACAGAAACACTAATTTAAAATTAGTCCACTTTTTCATGTTTGATCTACTATTATTCAATTTTAAAGGTTATAAATTTCTATTGTAAAAAATAAGTAAAATATTTTTATTAATTTATATTTCAAACCAAAAATATTTGAATACTTCAATCTATATGCAGTTCAAAACATTGAATTTAAAATGCGTTAAATTCAAGATATATTTCTATAATAAGGTGGAAAGCATTGATCGACTTTTAACCCTTTGCGGCGCACATTTTTCTATCAAACAAATTTTACTGATATATTCACCTTAGTGGGTTTTCGGGGTCGCTGATCACGAATCTGAAGTTAGATTTCCAAAATTCATTTACAGGTGCTTATTATAAAACTAAAAAATTTCTACTTGAAATCGTAGCCAGTTTGAAAAATTGGAAAATTCTGGAATTCAAAATCACTGCAACCCAAAAAAGTATTGGAATACTAAAAGAGCATATTTAGTTCGAAATCGATAGACATACAGCAAATATATATAATATCTTTGCATACACTTCGGTTATCCGTGCTAAAAAAATGTTGAAAAAATTTTTTGTTTGCAGAGTTTTTAAATTTTCTAAAGTTTAAATTTTGTTACATGCCTAGAAATCAAAAAAGTCTACTCAGTGTTTTCTGATTTTAAACAGTTATTTCCTATGAGATAATTCCTATTATCTCATAGGAATTGTATGTAATTGTCCATTTTTTATAGTGTATTTACATGCTTAAAAATTCCACGCATGCTTGAAAAAATTATAAAACAAGTGAAGAAAATAATTATATGAAATAGCGAATTCCAAATTCTGAAAATTTGCTGTACTTCTAGGGACGACTAAAAAATTCCGAAAAATAACATTCTTGATACTGTTAAATTCGCGTTCAATAAAATTCCAAAAACAATATAATTCCCGAAGAGCTTATATCACCGAATAATAAATTCCCGATATAAAATTGCCCAATTATAAAATCTCCGAACTAGAATATTCCTTAATTATAAAATTGTAAAATTTAATAATTAAAAAAGTTTTTTTAAAATAAATATTATTTATTTATTAAAAATACGATAATAAAATATTTTTATCAAAGAAATCTTCGTTTAATATTTAAAGTTGTACTAAATTATTGTTTAAATGTGAAATAAAAATAATTCTATAAAACCTGTATAAACAAATTAATGTAAAGACACGCGCGCCTCAAACGGAACAAAAATTTCTCTCTAAATTTTCTGCGAACCTAATAACATTTTCCAAACAATCTTTGCAGGATTCAAATCAGCACTAATTTATCTCGAAGTTTCTTGTTATTTACTTTTTAATTAAGGATTCGATTATTGAGAACATTTTGTGTAATTTAAAAAAATAATAAGTACATTTTCAATAACCTAAATTTTGTATACAGAAATATATTTCTTTCAATTATTATTTCAAATTTAAACAATAATTTTTTTAAACTTCAATCATTAAATTATTGTTCCGCACGGATTTATCTAGAAATTTATTTGTATTATTTTTAAAATTAAGAATTCGATTTTTCAGAAAGTTTTTTGTAATTTTTTAAAAAAACTATGTACAAAAAACCTGTCTCAAGTTTTATATCTCCAAAAAACTCTATACATTCTTAAATTCGGTTCAGTCTAGTAATAAAAGTTAAATTTTAAATTTGAAGGTAAACTTCAAAGTATCATTTGCATAAACATGAAAGTATTAGCAATAAATTATAATAATATTTAGGTATAAACCTTTTTAAGAGTATTACTCTCAAAATTCAGTTTATTTATTACTATCATATCTCAGCTTCTTTCATTATTAATTTTTCATTATTTATTCCATATGTGTATTTTCGGTGTGCCTAGACATTGTCTTTAGACATTATTATATTCGGAAGTGCGGTGTTTTTGTTTAGCGATATGTCAAACATTTCTAACCTTAAAAAATCTTTCTACTGTTTTACCGTCATACTTTACCAGCCCCTTGCCACTCTGAAATGAAAGTGACGGAAATGTTGAGTACGGCCGAGGGTGGCGCTGGCTGTACTTTTAGTGTAGGTAGTTGTTATATTTAACAATAACTTATAGAATGCGGCCTACAACCGCATCAACATGTGGCAAGAATAAATCACAACACTTTAGTTTCATACTAAAATACATTTATTAAGCTAGGTACATTGCGCGTACTAGCGCCAAGATAAAGAGTAAGAGCCTGTCATGGCTAGAGACTACTGTTAACACCAGCAGTGACTGAATTGATCTGAGCAGGAGGAAACTCCGTCCCGCTTCCGTTGCCTACTTGACCACGGGTCGCATACATACAGATCAGAGACTCGCTCGCCAGTGCCACTCCGCTGAGTGGCGTAGTGGGGGTATTAAGACCCTACAGTACTCCCCCCCGAGTGACGTTGCATTAGGAACGATTTTTAAAACTCTCGGAGGTTAATCGCAAAAATACTCCGAAATATAAAGAGAAAATATGGACTTGGTTGTAGTAATGATAATTTCGCAGTGTCTGTCATGACGGTATTGGGTCTAAACGGCTTAACGTAAGTGTAGTAACTAAGAGGTTACAATTAAAATTTAATCGCAGACATGCGCGGTTATTGGTAATATTAACGTTGTGCGAAGTTTGTAAGTACTCGCGGTACTTTAAAATTCGTTACTTAATTTCAGTCTTTACGAAATGCGGATGCGAAATGACATGCATCATTAGAAAAAGAAATAAAACAAATGGAAGAGAATACATAATCTCATGTAGCGTGAGTGCTTCCTGTGGTAATAAATTTGGTATAATACCTTTGGCATGCGTAATGCATAAACATTGTACTATTTAAAACTTTTTCTTAAAAATACTAAAGTAATAATCGTAGGATTTTAAAATCGTAGGCATTAGGTATTAAAGGAAACTGTCTTTTTCCGAGCATAAGTTTTGATGGGTTGAATTAACCTCATTGTATTTGAAGTGTTCGGAGTTACAGTGGTTGTAGTGCTAGGTATCGAAATGATTGTAGCTAAATCATCGCGTGGAAAATACGCAGGCTTAATATTATCTACAGAGACTTGACGTGGTGAACCGTTTACATCAATTTCGTATACCCTGTCGGATGTGCGATTTAAGACCTTATGAGGTCCAGTATACGGACGCTCGAGTGACTTCTTAGGCTTTCCGGCGCGGAGGAACACATGAGAGCTTGACTTTAGATCCTTATGAAAGAATGCTCTCTTTTTATATTTGTGACCCACAGGGACTGGTTTGATTAGTCGCATATGCTCGCGAAATTCTTCTAAGAAAATTTGAGGGTCAAGACTAAAGTCCTCCGGCAAGACAAACTCTCCGGGAATGCGCAGCGTAGTGCCGTAAATAAATTCAGCCGGAGATGAACCGATCTCCATGATGTTTGATCTAAGACCTAGCAACACGGTAGATAACGATCGACGCCAATCCTGCTCGGCGTGACACATGATTGCAGCTTTGAGGGTACGGTGCCAACGCTCGATCATACCTTTCGACGATGGGTGGTATGCCGTAGTTCGGATTCGGTGACACCCCGTAAGCTGGAGTAAGGCTGTGAAGAGTTGCGACTCGAATTGAGATCCTTGATCGGTGGTCAAGGTCTCGGGCGTGCCAAAACGAGAAATCCAATGATCAACGAATGCGCGGCATACTGTTAATGCTTCGATATTTTCGAGAGGAACGGCCTCTGGCCATCGCGAGAAACGGTCGATCATGGTTAGGAGGTATTTGTAACCGCCACAGTCCGGAAGTGGACCAACGATGTCCATATGGACATGCTTAAACCTTCCGTCCGGAGCTACAAAGTCGGCCGGTGCTAAATGGTTCTGGCGTGATATTTTGGATTGCTGGCAGTCTAGGCATGCCTTGCACTAATTGGCAATATCGCGATTCATATTTGGCCAAACGTAGCGTTTTCGGATGAGCCGATCAGAGACCTTTTTACTTGGATGTGCCGGGTCGTGAAAAAGACTAAATACGCGCTTTCGCAGCATGTCGGGTATAAAAGGGCGAAGAGTTTCGCCTGTTAAGTCACAGTGAAGCGATGTCCTTACGTGAGTCGGAAAGGTAACCGTTCGAAGGTGCTTGAACCTGAGCGGCTTGAGGTAAGCTACGCCGATAGAAATTCACTAGGCCTAGGAATCTGCGCAATTCAACGATAGTGCGTGGCTTCGGAAACTTCTTTATTGCTTCCACTTTCTGAGTGGTTGGTTTGAAACCGTTTCGATTCACCAAATGACCTAGAAATTGTAGTTCAAATTTGCCGAAATGGCATTTACTGAGATCGCCTAAGGCACGAAAAATGTACCTTTGGAAGGACTGGCCCGCATCGCGTAATCCGAAGGACATTTACGGTGTATTCAAATAATCTGAACGGTGTAATTACCGCCGTTTTCCGTATGTCCTCAGGAGCTATCGGAATTTGATGGTAGGCCTTTAACAGATCTAGCTTCGAGAAGACTGATTTGCCATGCAAATTTGCCGAAAAGTCATGAAGATAAAGAGCTGGGTATTTGTCCGGAATAGTGACGGCATTTAGCCGGCGAAAATCCCCACAAATTCTCCATTCACCATCTTTTTTTAGAGTCATGTGAATGGGTGCTGCCCATGGACTGCTGGAAGGGCGACAAATGCGACAAACGTCTAGCACGTTCGGCAATCGGGGGACCCTTAGTCTCGATGTGGTGCTGAACGTCACGCACAACCAGGTCAGACGATTGAGAGACTCCCGTGATCTATGGAAAGTCGGCCAAAATGTTCGCAAAAGGTTCGGATCTATCCAAACTGCTCACGCCAAAGATGCTCGCGCTTTTTACGAATCCTAAAGAACTACAGCCGGTAGTAGTATCTACTAACCTAGACTCATGAAGAAATGGAACTAAATGATAGTGTGCCAGGAGGTCGGCTCCAATTATTGGATACGGTACCTCGGCTACGCAGAAGTTTCATAAAAAGTCGCGACGAAGGCTGAGATTGGGCGAAATTCGTTTCGTTCCATACGTGGTAATACGCGTGTCATTTGCCGCGTACAACACGCCGTCGCTTGGCGTGGCTTTTAACTTTTTATCTACCGGTAGTAGAGAGAGATCAGAGCCGGTGTCAATGAGAAAGACAAGTCCGGAGTTACGGTCACGGATGTGAAGACGTTTGGAAGTGACTTCGCCTGAACCCGCTGTCTCCATGCGGGGAGGCTCTGTTAGTTTTCCGATGACGTAGATGGTTGAACCCATGCGCACGGTTTCTGGCACCGATGAGCCTTTTCACCGTATTTTCCATGGTAGAAACATAGACCCTTAGAATCTCTCCTTTTGGAACGATCGCGTGGATTCCGATTTTGAGATTTCGAACGACTACGCCCACGTCCACGTGATCTGCTTAAATAAGGCTGATTGAGTTGCTTTGTTAGCTTTTCTAGTTGCTCAGTTAAACGATTTACTTTCGCTTCTAGATTTTCCGACGATGCACCGGAAACAGCAGCAGAAGTATTAGGTTTGTTTAGCGATTCAGGAGAAGACACGGAAGAGATATTCAGACTACTTGGCCCCGCAGCCTCAGTGACCTTGTCGGCCATTCTCGCTAAATCGTCTAGGCTGTCCACGTTGGATATTGCCAGGATTGCCTTCATATGATTCGGCAATTGATCGAGAAAAATGCTTTTTATAATCTCTTCGCAACAGGTATTGTCATTTAAGCATCGTAGACGATTTATAATAACTGAAGGTTTCCCGTTTGAAAGGACTTCGCCTTTCAATAACTGACGCAGTCGACTTTCAGGAGAGGTGGAAAAACATGATATAATTCGATTTTTAATTCGCGTGTAAATGTCCGGAGGACTCGGGGATATCGATAAAATATCCTTGATGTGGGCCACGATTTGGAAATCGAGATTCGCGACAATGTAATCTGCCTTAATTCTCTCAGCAGTAATTTGTGAGGTTGCAAAGGAGGATTCGACTTGAAGGAACCATAATGATGGATCCTGACGAAAGAATCTAGGGATTTTAGGAACCCTTTGTGACGCGTCTACGCGGTTCTGTGTTGCAGATAGTTGTAAAATTTCTTGAGCAAGCTGCTCGTTCCCGGTGGGCTGACCTCCCGGAGGAACGGCATTGATGTCCGAATCCGGCATTTTGTTAGGATCGGAACTGAATAAAAATATGAAGGAATAATTTTCCTTAAATACGACGGCACGAACCAGCAGGGTTAATTGGAAAGATCAGGAACCGTCAAAATGTCAGCAAAACGTTGGTATCCCTCAGTGTTTCAAAAAAAAGAAAGTGTTAAATTGTCATGCAATAATTTTTTACAAAGGCGCGATAAATTTTATTTCTAGCGTACATATCATTTGAAACGTTGATTGACGCATTTATAAGCGTTAATAAACGGATCGGAGCAGTGAACAATGTCGCTTGATGACACATGGAGGTTAAGTTACACGCACGTCGCATACGTATGCGTAGACAAAGGTGTTCCGCGAACTGAATTTAATTGTTTAGTAATAAACTTGTTTTTACACTCCATAAAAATAAGTAAATTTAAAATTCGCGTCCATGACAAGTTTGCAGGAAAGAAAAAAAAATTCCCTTATAATTTTACATTGAAATTTCCCTGACGTCACTCGGGCTAAATTATTTTGCAGAAAAATATCCGCGTTTGGATTTCAGCAAGGAGAAAATCACCCCGCGGCTGTAATACGCATATCGCTACACTTCAACCACACGACTCTAATACGTATATCGTTACATTTCCACCACGCGGCTCTAATACGTATATCGCTACACTTCAACCACGCAACTGTGATACGTATATCGTTACACTTCCACCACGCGGCTTTAATACGTATATCGTAATACTTCACGAACGCGCAAAAACCACACTGTTCTGCTTAAAAACTAGGAAGCACAATATTTATACCTGGAGAAATCTTCGGTTGAAGTAGACGTTGAGGTTATACCTGGAGAAAAATTCCATTTATCCTGCATTCAACTTTCCAAAAATGCGTTAGATGTGAGACGAAAATCCTGAAGCACGTCAAAAAAATAATGGCGGGAGCCCACGCCGAACAAGGGATCTCCTGATCCAAAATCTTTTCCAATATTCCAGCCAAAATCCTTGGTAAAATTGTTTCGTGAATAAACTGGCAATCGTCCTTCCATTAAATAGTACTCAAATTCCATGACTGGTGTTGGTGTAGCCTCTCAAATGTGACAATTAAGTGCTTTGACGCCACATGGTAATAACGACGCCATCACGTCGGGGTCACGAATTGACCCGCCGGATGCAAGAACCAGCCCGACGCTCGAAAACGCGTAAATGTATTGTCGGATCGGCCCAAAAAAATAAAATTTTCAAAACCGAAAAATCAATTTTTTGAAACTGTAGAGTTGTGGGGAATAAGAAAATGAAACTTTTTCCTATCAGATTTTTTTTCCAAACGTTTATTTTTAATAATATAAACGAAATTTTGATAAAAAGTTGCTCCCTGATTTAATTAAGTTTTAAAACTTAAAT
>CAKNWT010054530.1:0-18213 GCA_932066315.1 Andricus coriarius | reverse complement strand
AGGAATTCTTTTTTTAAATGCACTATTTGGTTAGAAATTCAGTTTTTTACTTTCTCATCAGAGGAGGTATTAGATTTGTGTAAAATTTGACCCCACCCCTTTTTTTTATTGGGCTTTGGCATACTCTTCAAGTGACAAAATGACAAAATCGAGTGCGAAGCACCAGATACGTGATGAGAATGTGTTCGTTAAAGCCGAAGGAGCTTTAACAAAAGAGAATTCATAATCACCAAGTTACAGTTGTCGATGATTTGACCTTTAATTTTAAAAGGTCTGTGCACAAATGTGGGTGAAATACAAAGAACGAGCGCGTAGCCAAATGTCGGGCCGACGTTGAGAATTCAAAGGCGGTTGACCGTTATCACTTAGCTGATTGGCCCGACCAGTGGCGCACAAAGTTGAACCGACCATCCGACCGTTGTCCCGACCGTGGGCCGACGGTCAATTCGCACCTGGGTAGGTGCATTAGGGGCGCTTTGATTTTAGTTTGCAAAATCCTAGGTGCAGAAGGGTGCTGCGGAAAATCATTCGAAATTGAATGTATGGGATCGGCAATCTACCACCTCATCTCTGGTAAAAGATACAATATTTCTGCATCAAATATTTAATACTAGGTTGGAATATTTTTGTCCACTCTTTCAGAAATATTGGGAAAAAAGTGTACATATTAACATTTTCTTGGGATTATATACCGTCGAATATAATCGATTTTTCTCAAAAAACGGTGCTGATTTTTTCTTTAATTCTGCCAAGATCTGAACTTTGAAAAAATAAGTCGTAATAATTTCAAATTGTAAAATCGTTTATAAATTTAGTGTTCAAGTATAAGAAATTTTTGAATATTTGACACCTTTTTCTTCTAAGTTCAGATTTTTCATTTCAAGATATTTTCTTTAAAACCAGAATTATTATATTGTATACATTTACTCTATAATCTTCATATTGTTGAAATAAACCAGCATTTGAGTAATAACACGTGTTCGCTGATAATGTGAGCTTGACCTTCAAAAAAGGCACCACATCGAAGTCACATTATAATTTATAGGACATTTTATTTAAAGCCCGCCATTATACCCTATTCAAGTAAGAAAATTAAATATAACTTGGACAACCAAAAATTTTCGGTCGGACACTGGTCGTTTCTCACAAGCGGTAAGAATTTTCTTGGTTGGTATATAAGGACCAAAGACGGTCTTTGCAATATGGGACGTCCTTAGGACATCAATTGGACTGACACAAACGTCCTAGGAACGTTTTTAGAACGTTCTCAGGACGTTAATGTTTTTGTGTCCACTGGGTATATATTATGTATGTTAGTTTGGACTGGGTTAGAATATGGAATTATGTTTGTGTGCGTACAATAAGTTAAGAATGTGTCCTCCATCCGTCCTTCCTTCCTTATAATATACAAAGTAGGCTAAATATTGTCGTTGCCAGAGAATATTGCACAACTTCAGTTTTGGCCGTTTTGAGTTAGGCACGGTTCTACATTCAAAATTTCGCGCTGGCTCGAGTGCTGAAATCAGTTTCTGGTTTGGACCGCTAGTGTCGTTGCAATTTCTAATGAAGTCAACACTGCTAAACTACTCAACTATGTCATTTCAAATCAGTTTTTTGTCCCTCCTGGAAAGTAGCTCAAATACAGTTGTGCCATGTTGCTCTGACAACGACGATATAAAAGCCCATCTATAAATCGGAATTTTTTGCGTGTTGGAAACGACGGCGCGGTGATGTAGAAATTGCAGAACTCTGCCATTTTTATGATTTGAGTGGAGTTTTGTGAAATATCCGGTCTTCCACTTTGTTTTTAACGGACCTTAGTTTCGCAAATTTGAAAGATTCTCGTTGCTAAAACTACTGTCCCGTTCAAAGAATTCTTCCTGAATTATATTTAATTCTCATAGAAAAACTTCTGTAGAATTTACAAAAATATAGGTCTTTAATTATTAGGGATTTTTTCTCATATCCGCCACATCGTAATTAATTCTGTAATTCCTCAAGTAAAAATTTTTTCCGTGTAAAAAATACTGTCTGACACGATTTTTCGGAATTTTAATTAGAATTATTTATCCAAATAAAGGGGCAGAAAGAGCCGTTTTTGAACTTGCAATCGTTCAAAATATCCACGATTTCATGAATTTTACGAATATCTGTCACTATAACATGAACGCGCGAACATGTAAAATTTTCCGTTTGGTCTATACTTAGCAGGTATGTATGCGGAGACAATATGCATTTTTTACCACTTATCCGGATCAGAAATAACCATTCGTCAACTTGTAGTAGTTGAAAATATCTACGATGTCGTGAATTTCACGATTATTATCTGTCACTTTAATAAGAACGCGCTAACACAAGACATTTTTCCATTGGGTCTATACTAAGCAGGTATATATGTTTATACAATATGCATTTTTTTTGGCTTTCCCGAGGCACAAATAACCATTTTTAAGCTTTTAATAGTTGAAAATTTCTACGATTTCGTTAATTTTACGATTATCTGTCACTTCAACATAGACGCGCGAACACAGGACATTTTTCCATTCGGTCCACACTAAGCAGGTAGGGTAAGGAGGGGCAGCGCCGACCAGTTAACAGTCAGTGGTTTTTTTAAAGTTAATACGATGTAGAATTGATGCATTTTTTTTATTTCGAGACCTACATTATAGTATATCATATTTCTATAAGTATTAATTACATGAATAAAACAATTATTTAATAATTTAATTATTTCTAACAAGCTGTATTTCGTTGGCTTTGCCCCACACCACGGTCGTATACATAGGTCTGGGGGCTCTCGTGGTGGGGGAAGTTCCCTCATTGAAGCTTCCGATTATTTCACAAAGTTGCCACTACCGGTAGTGGCGTAATAGTAGAGTAGAGAAAGTGGCGGATTAATTTGAAATTTGAATTTCAAGAAGTCAATTTATTCCAGATGTATTAAATGATTTGAATAATGTGGATGCATTATTAATTAATGAATACAATAAACACATATTGATGTTACAAATTAAATGATTTAAAGTAAATTGCATGAAACTGATTTTTCAAAATATTAATATAGTGCAACGAGTGGCCTTAACACACATTTTTAATCATAATAAAAATTTCTTATAAATAAAAATTGTCGATAGCAAATCAAGTTAACCGATAAAATTGTTACATAAATCAAAATTCCAAAATTAATACTTCACCAAATATTCTTGACACCAGTTGAGACTTTGAGGTTAGAAAATGCTTAAAAACGTGTTTTGTTTATCTTTTCATATTCCAATCCTACACTACTCAACACATACGCCACTACATTCAGTGATCAGTTTGCGAAACTTTCTGGCTTACATTAGGGAACTTCCGGAGGGCAAAGCCGACCGTAGCTTCTTATACAAATCAAAACATTTGAAGATGGGAAAAAATTATGGTTCGCGTCTGTGGTATTTTATGTACTGGAAAAATAACCTAACATATCCAGCAAGAAGAATAAATTATTTTAAATAAAAATAGTGATAGCTGTGATATAACCTCTTATTCGTTGACATTCCACCGTACTGCACGGATTGAAAATTATAATATTCAATATATTCTTGCATGTAGCCCAGAAGATAAGTGGCTGTTTTACATTACCGATCACTTATCCGAGGGATAAATCACTCTAAAATCATGATTTTGTAAAAACAAAAATCTGTAGATGGTGTTAGAATAAGCGTAGCTTTATTTTACTTAACGCAGTATAACTGTCGATAGATTTTTTTTGGTTATGTGTAACATAGGCTTCTTAATGCATAAAACGAAATCATTCGCATCCGAGTCAAATCGTTCAAAATCAACGGCTAAGGAAAAAAATCACAAGTGTAGCCATACGAAACGCGCCGCTAGAGAAATAACGATGGGATGAGCGACGAATAAGGAAAAATAGCATGCAATCGCTTACTAAAGTGTGTGGATTTCTCCGAATCTTACTCTTCGTGACGAGTCGGCTAAACTCGGAACACGTCGCACAGTGAGCTGAATCGGCAAACGAGGTTCAAAATGACGTTTAGAATGCAATTATTGCACCGATTTTAGATTTTTTTTTAATTCAGGACTAAATTTGCCAGAAAATGGCGAGAATAGATTTTTTATTTATTTATTTATTTAATTTCTATGTTAATGCAAACAGCGAAAAAAATATCGATCTTTTTAATTTCATTTTTTATCTTCTAGACAAAATGTTTCTTATACTTCTTGTCCCTTGGATGTAATGCACAGGGCTATAAGAAAGATAAAAAAATTGTAGCTTGCAAAGTTAATTGTTATAAACAAATTGTATTAACAAATACTCGACATAAGGGGTTATTCATCTTCAATGTAGATTCCTGCTCTGAAATCGCTTTCTTTCATGGTCTGGATGATACGTGGCCATTAAAATGTAAGATTAAATGTTATTTGTTTATTTTATAAACAATATATATAAAAGAATACACATCTTGGGCGTTTTTAGCGAAATAAACCGTTTTTTCTTCCGACTTTGTTGAAATTGTATTGCCAATAATGATTTCTGCAAAAATTGTTGTAAATAACACGGGACCACAAAATCTAAACCCTTGCAACACGGGCGAGACTAGGTGGGTCTTATATTTTGGGGGTCGCTGAATCGAATCCGTTGTCCGTTTGGTCCCATCAGGTCAGGGTCAAGGTCAATTCAAGTTCAAACCTACCAGATTCATCGCTGAACAAATATGTCAGGGTACCCATAGGTGTTCGCGGTCGCTAAATTCGAATCCGTTGTCTAGGCCAGTTCAAGGTCAAACTTACATAATCCATCGCTAACCAAGTAATCCAGGGTACCTATAGGTCTTCGCGGTCGCTGAATTCAAATCCGTTGTACGTTTGGTTTGACTTTGAATTGACCTTGGCCCTGACCTGATGAGACCAAACGGATAACGGATTTAAATTCAGCGACCCCAAAACCTTTCGTTACCCTGACTTACTTGGTTAGCGATGAATTTTGTAAGTTTGACCTTGAACTGACCTTAAACCTGACATGATGGGACCAAACGGACAACGGATTCAAATTCAGCGACCCCGAAAATATATGACCCACCTAGTCTGGTCCGTGTTGCATGGGTTTAGATTTTGTGGTCCTGTGTAATCAATATCTGTTTATTTTATATACAAATTATATGAACAAATGCACATTTTGGGCGTTTTTAAGGGCAAAGAAATCGTTTTTTCTTCTGACCTTGCTGAAATTATATTGCCAATGATGTCTCCTGAAAAAATTTTACAACCCATCAATATTTGTTGTTTCATAAACAAATTATATAAACAAACTCACATTTTGAGCGTTTTCAAGGGAAAAGAAATCATTTTCTCTTTTGACATGGCTAAAATTATATTGCGAATGATGTTTTCTGAACAAATTTCGCCACGCATTAATATTTATTTATTTTATAAACAAATTATATAAATAAATTCACATATAAGGTTTTTTTAAGCGAGAAGATATCGTGTTTTCTTCTGATCTTCTTGACGTTATATGGCCAATGGTGTTCTATAGAAAAATCTTGCCAAGCATTGCTAATCGTTTATTTTATAAACAAATTGTATTAAAAAATGTACATTGCAGATATTTATAGGCAGAAAGAAATTGTTTTTTTTCCTTTATTATATTTTAAACTATATTGACAATGAGTCGCCTAGATGAAATTTTGTTATCCCTCACTCTTTATTTTTATCAATTTAGGTAAGCAAATGAACATTCTAGCCGTTTATACACAGAAAGAATCGTTCTTTCATCTAGTCTTGTTAAAATTATATTGTGAATGACGTTCTTTGAAAAAATTTGGTGATAAAATGGGAGTCGTAAAATTTATAAACAAATTATATAAAAAATACACATTGTGGGCGTTTATGAGCAGAAAAACAATTTTATTTCTTTTAGTCTTGTTGAAATTATGTTAGCAATGTTTTTTACATGAACTCTTGTCGAACAATAGAATTTATAAAATTTATAAGCAATGTACATTTGTTTACATAATTTGTTTATAAAGTAAACGAGTAGCGCTGCTTGGAAACATTTTTCTATAGAACATCATTGGCCATATAACTTCAACAAGAACAGAAGAAAAAACGATATCTTATCGCTTAAAACGCCTTATGTATGAATTTCTTTGTAATTTGTTTATAAAATAAGCAAATCCCTAGCGGACCGAATGAACGGAACGGATACGCTACAGCGCATCTTTATAGTATCCACATCGTATCCTCTCCGTATCATGCAAGAAAAACTCATTGAAAAGGGAAGATGAACATTTAACTTGTTGAAATTCGGATTCTACGTGAAATTTTGCGTTAGGAGGTCACGAAGTAACTGCAATAGTTTTTCTTGCAACGATAAAAACTTAAGAAAAATATAATACTTATCGACAACGTGGGCTGAAGGCGACTTCAAGCGCATCCATAATGGTTAAAGTATTACTGCTTAAACGATTATGGATGCTTGATTATGGACGCTTGAAGTCGCCTTCAGTCCACGTTGTCGATAAGTATTATATTTTTCTTAAGTTTTTATCGTTGCAAGAAAAAATATTGCAATTACTCCGTGACCTTCTAACGCGAAATTTCACGTAGAATCCGAATTTCAACAAGTTAAATGTTCATCTTCCTTTTCTAATGAGTTTTTCTTGCATGATGCGGAGAGCATACGATGTGGATACTATAAAGATACGCTGTAGCGTATCCGTTCCGTTCATTCGGTCCGCTAGGGATATTAATGCATGGCGAAATTTTGTCAGAAAACATAATTGGAAATATAATTTCAGCAAGGTCAGAAGAAAAAACGATTCCTTTTTCACTTAAAAAATTTAAAAAATTTACATTTTTTCCTTTTTGCATTAACATGATAATTAAATAAACAAAAAAATAAAAAATGTAATCGCAGCATTTTCTGAAAAATGTAGTCCTGAATTTAAAAAAATTGTTTAATCGGTGCCTAATTGAGTTCTAAATGTCATTTTGAACCTCGATTTCCGATTTCACCCCATTCCGTCAAGCCAGTGCTCGACAAAAATAAACCGGTTGTGTATAACATGGGCATACGGAATAAGAAAGATTCTATTAGCGGCAACATCCAGGTATCAGCGGACCTGTAAGGGACGGCTCTTAGTTGGTATGAAAAAAATCATCCGAGAAGCTATCGGACTAGGCGCTTCTAGCGCCTCACAGTGGACCTTTTTTGAAATTCTGTCTCAAAATCGTAGAACTTTGGATCGGAAAGACCTAGAGGGATATTTTTTTTTTTAATTAAAGAAAAAACCTTTCCGAATATAGAAAAATTATAGAGAAAGTCAAAACAAATAATTTTGACCTTGAAAATCTGAGTTGAAGATGGCATTTTTGGCAACAAAAATCGTTTATTGAATACTAAAAACACTTAGATTTTACATTTTATGTGCTATACATGTTTTTATATAGATGTTTGCATGCCCAATCCGAATCTGATGTGTAAATCGTTGTAAGCTAAAATCCAAAATGGCGGAGGCAATATGGCAGTCTGAAATTGTAAAACGAAACCGATTTGACTAAAAATAGCTACAAGTTGGGATTTCAGGTCGCTGATTTCAAATCCAGGGTCAAAATTAAAAACTTAAAAATAGAGGTTCCAATATGATGGACCACAATTATAGAACAAAATTTATTTTACATAAAATAGCCTATCGGTGGCTTTGCAGGTGGCTGATTTGAAATCCAAAGTCAAAATTCTAGAATTTAAAAAAGCCATACTGGATCCGCCATTTTGAATTTTTAAATTTTGACCCTGGATTTGAAATCAGCGACACGAATAATACCTTTGTAGCAATTTTTAGTCAAACCGGGTTCCTTTTTCAATTTTGGTCCGCCATATTGGATCCGTCCTTTTGAATTTTGACCTTGGATTTGTAATCAGCGACCTGAAAACCCAACTTGTAGCAAATTTTAGTCAAATCGGTTTCGTTTTACAACTTTAGCATGCCATATTGCCTCCGTCATTTTGGATTTTATCTTACAACGATTTACACAACAGATTCAGATTTGGCATTCAAAAATTTATATAAAAACATGTATAGCACATAAAATGTAAAATCTAAGCGTTTTTAGTATCCAATAAACGATTTTTTTTGCCAAAAATGCCATCTTTAACTCAGATTTTCATGGTCAAAAAAATTTGTTTTTTGGTTCTCTATAATTTTTTTATATTTGAAAAAGTTTTTTCTTTAATTTAAATTAAAAAAATATCCCTCTAGGTCTTTCCGATCCAAAGTTCTACGATTTTGAGACAGAATTTTAAAAAAGGTCCATTGAACGCCGCTAGCGAAGACGAGCTTATCGCTAGGTTACAAGAAAGGTAGAGTAACTCCGACGTTACGAGTAACGATCGCCTATTGGGTTGATTTTCTTCTAACAGGCTCATAAGATAGATTCCTTATTTTAGTTACTTTAGCGTCACTGATATTGAAAAATCAGAGCACAACGTCCATGTAACGCTGAACGTTGTCTCACTGATTTGAGAGTGGTTTACCCCTCGCACTTATCATAAGCTGAGCACTTATAAACTATTATTTTCGTCGGGCTTGCCCCCCTGGTGAGGCCTCAATTACTCACGATATTTAATATACTTTCGATTTCAATTACGTTCAGTGATTATAATGAAATAATGTGATATTGTTTTATCTGTCAAAATAACAAACTTTCATACTGTAAGTATTGACATTAATGTTGAAAACTTTATATTTCTGCCAGGGAATCTTCCATTCTTTCGTTGCCAAAACTGTTTTCAGCATAATTTTTCTTTTAAAACGTCAATTTTAAAGCTTTTAGTAAGTAACACTATCTCTTTAATAAAATAGATTTATTTAATGCAAAGTAGAATTAAAATTGTTAAATAATAGCGGTGTTATAAGCAAAGTCGCCTTTGCCCCACCGGTCGGCACTGCCCCTCCTTACCCTATATATGTGGATACAATATTCATTTTTTATGGTTTATCCGGGATAGAAATAACCGAATTCTTAGGTGATGGTGGTCCCCGCCTTTGCCTGCTTAAAATCTCGGATAAAACCCGGTTAGAAGTGGGTTCTAACTGACTGTAACCGGTTTCTTACCGGATTTTGTCCCCGGGTTGTAACCGGCACCTTACCAGTTTCTAACCAGCCACCTGCAATATTTGTACACGATTCTTAACCGGTTCTTGACCGGCTCCCAACCGAATTTCGTCCCCGTAACCGGTCTCTTACCGGATTTTGTCCCCGGGTTGTAACCGGCACCTAACCAGTTTCTAACCAGCCACCTGTAATATTTTTACCCGATTCCTAACCGGTTGTTAAACGGCCCCTATCCTAATTTCATCCCCGGATTGTAACCGTCACCTAATTTGTTTGCAACTGGGTCGCCATAATATTCTAGCCAGTTTTAAACTGGTCTTAACCGGTCTCTAACCGGATATTGTCCCCGGGTTGTAATCGGCACCTAACCGCTTTCTATCCGGCATCCTGTGAAATTTGTTCCCGATTCCTAACCGGTTTTTTATCGGCCCCTATACGAATTTCGTCCCTGGGTTGTAACAGTCAACAATATTTAATTTCTTTTCTATCGTCGGATAGAAACCGGTTAGGACCTGTTAAAGTACAAACCCATATTAAGTGTCTTTTAAGAACGGGTTAGAGAGCAGTTAGAAGCAAACTTCAGTCTTACGATATTCAATTTCTGTTCCCAAATTCCGGGTAGACCCGGTTAGGACCGGTAAGAAGATTTATACAACTTATTTTCTGTTGCCATTTCCCATGTAAGGACCGGCTACGATCAAGTTACATTCCAGATATTGAAATTGAGACCAGTTAAGAACCGGTCAGAGACTGTTAGAAACCAAATGGTTCGGATCGAATCAACTTAAATTGATAAACTGGACATTCGACCGATTTAAGTTCCAAACTCGACTTATCTCACCACAAAGCCAATTGTTGTATATTTAATTGAAATCCATTAATAAACTGTACCTGGTTCGGACACAAAATGAACTGAAATTGCCAATATTTAATCTTTGTTTCCGATTGCCAGATTGAACCCCGTTAATTGAACAAATCTTGGATTAAGTATAAAAAATTTGTTATTTCAACACGCGTTGGTTTGTATCGAATCCAAAAAGTCGATGTCAGGTTAGGTCCAGTATCAAGTGCCTTCTAGGAACCGGCCAGAGACTGGTTAGAGACTAACTTCAGTCTTTGATAACATTTAATTTCTGTTCCCAAATTTCGGGAAGAACCCGGTTAGGACCGGTTAGAACACACACCAGTGTCAAGTGCCTTTTAGGAACCGGTAAGAGACCAGTTAGAAACTAACTTCAGTCTTTGACAATATTTAATTTCTCTTCACATATTCCGGGTAGAATCCGGTTAGGTCCGGTGAGAGCACACGCCAGTGTCAAGTGCCTTTTAGGAACTGGTTAGAGACCAGTTAGAAGCTAACTTTGGTCTTTGTCAATGTTTAATTTCTCTTTTCGATCGCCGGATAGAATCCGGTTAGTACCGGTGAGAACACACACCAGTGTCAAGTGCCTTTTAGGAACCGGTTAGAGACCAGTTAGAAACTAACTTCAGTCTGTCTATATTTAATTTATGTTCCCACTAACCGGATAGAACCCGGTTAGTACTGGTTGAAAGATTGTTTAAACTTTCTTTCTGTTCCCATTTCCCATATAAGGACCGGCTAGGATCCGGTCACATTTCAGATATTGAAATTGAGACCAGTTCAGAACCTATTGGAGACGGTAAGAAACCAAATGGGTTCCTACCCGTTCCCTATCTGGTTTCTAAATGGTTTTTATCTGACATTTTAAGCAGGCTTCTTTTGACTGATTCTGCAGAAGCAGTAGTAGTAGTAGTGCTTTATTTGTTTGAGAATCATCTGATTCATACAAATAGGTTACAGTTCAATTCTAAAACTAAGTGGTATTCTAATGAATATAAGCAAAATGCTAAAAGTAAAGGCTGCTGGTAAAAATTACCCCAGAGGATTTAAACCGTGCTTACAATGAAAGCAAATCAAAAAACCTTTTACTATATAATTAATTATAATGCTCATTCGTGAAACTTACTAACGAACATAATAATTGTTTGAGAACATTTGTATCAGGGTTATCTAGAATATCCAACAGGGCATTGCTAATCTCACACAAATCCCTACTTTCGCTTATACATGAAAATCTTATAGTATTACAAAATTGACATTCTACTAAAAGATGGTACACCGATTCTGTATTAAAACTATTCTCATGATAGTAGATACAATAACCATCAACGTTTAAACTGCAGGTTTTATTCTTAATTATAAGTCTAGGTATGAACTTATTTATTATCCTTAATTATGCTATAATTCTGATAAACCGAGTGGTGTTATTGACAGAATTAAATATTTCTGAGGTCCTTCTGGCAAGGTTAAATGAGGATGCAGTCTTAAAGCAGAGGATGTTAAGGCTCTCTGTAAATCTTCTTGATATAATATTTTATCATAAGCTCTGATCCAGGTCGATTTATTCTTTTGTAGAGAGGCAAGAGAAAGAAAATCCCAATCGCCCTCTATCCCAATCTTTTTAAATATACTTCTAACCTGGCGGGCCCAGTTGTATTTCTCTAGCGTTGATAAATCGTCTTTCAATCTATCCAGTTCACTTAATCTTAAATAACATTTCTTCGGATATCGATCGTCCGACATATTTAGAATTTTCTATATCCAATTGAGAATTCACCCAAAAACTCGAACTGCAAGTTGGGAAGCACCTATTTCTAATCTAGTAGCATATCCGGCAGTATTTTGTGGAACATGCAGAATTCTCTTATAAAAAGTGGTTTGAACTTTTTCTATAAAATCTAAATACCTGAAACTCTATATATGTGCACCATTAAAACGCTGGATACAAGACTATCGAAAAGTCGAACAATAGGATTCCATTAATTAAGTTTTAATCTGTGAATCAGAGTAATCGTAGATCCTACAGCGAGTCTAGATTTACGAACAGCTTCATCTTTCGCCCTGACAAACAGTGCAGATTGGGTGAATGGAGTGTCCAGGTAGATATAGCTTTTGACAATATCAATCTCGGAGGTTCCGTACATAAAAGGTGGGTATTTTTCATTATGCCCAGGACCTCCCTTTCTGTAGATTACTATTTTTTTTGTCTATGTTGACTTCGAGCTCATTTATCCTACAGTAATCCAATAATCCTTCAAGAATGTTACGCATTCTAACCAAAGAATCCGCAAAGAAAGCCAAATCGTCGGCGTAAGCTAAGAGCAATACACCGCAGTCGCGCTGTACCCGTTTCCGATAGATCAGACAAGGTAGAGCAAGGGGGCGAGAAAAAGGCGCCACGTGGTCGGCGGAGCAACTCCGCAACAACGCAGGGGTGTATGAAAAAAGCAGGCAGTACCCGCGGCAGTTAATCGCGTCGTTTGCTTCAGTCATTTTCAGTCAGTTGTAAAAAGGTCGCAGGACATTCGGTATAGATCGCTTCCGATTCGCTGTCAGTGTTTCGGTGTTACAAAAATGTCAAAGGACAGTAAGAGAAAGCGTTTATCGTTCGAAGAAAAATATAAACTGATGTTAGACGAAGTGAAAACAGGTGCCTCAAAACAGTCTATTTTACAAAAATATGGTATCGCTGAGGGAACGTATAAGGATCTGAGAGCTGGCAAATTTCTTTAAAAAAAGAAGATGGAAAGTTGTGAATTTATGAAAAAGAAATCTTCAAAAAAAGTGATAATGTGGTTTTGGATGTTACTATCTTAGAATGGTTTAATCAAGTCAGAGGCAGACGCGATCCTGTATCCGGGCTAATGGTTAAAGAGAAAGCTCTCATTTGAAATGAGAAGCACAATGGTCCGAAAACGTTTAAAGTAAGTACCCTAGCGGACCGTATGAACGGAACGGATACGCTACAGCGTATCCTTAAAGTATCCACATCGTATCCTGTCCGTATCATAGAAGAAAAACAAATTAAAAAAGGAAGATGAATATTTAACTGGTTGAAATTCGGATTCTACGTGAAATTTTGCGTTAGAAGATCACGGAGTAACTGCAATAGTTTTTCTTACAACGATAAAAACTTTAAAAAAATATAATACTTATCGACAACGTGGGCTGAAGGCGACTTCACGCGTGTCCATAGCAGTACTGCTTAAACGATTATGGATGCTTGATTATGGACGCTTGAAGTCGCCTTCAACTCACGTTGTCAATAGGTATTATATTTTTTTTAAGTTTTTATCGTTGCAAGAAAAACTATTGCAATTACTCCGTCACCTTCTAACGCAAAATTTCACGTAGAATCCGAATTCCATCAAGTTAAATGTTCATCTTCCTTTTTAAATGAGTTTTCCTTCCATGATACGGAGAGGATACGATGTGGATACTTTAAGGATACGCTGTAGCGTATCCGTTTCGTTCATTCGGTCCACCAGGGTAAGCAAGCAAAATAATATTTTAACGTGTAACAGCGAAATTTTGATTCGCAATTCTGCCAAATATTTAGCTTACCTTTTTTCGGACAAATGGAATGCATACCATTACTAAAGTAAAAAAGTTTGTTTTGAGGTTATGTTGGGAGTATTAAACCTTTTTCAAAGATAATGTTTATTGAGATCCATACTAAAAGTATACTTGCATTAAATTATAAACTGAGTAAATAATATTGAATAAATTATCAAAAGTAATTATATAATTTAATTATAACATACAGTACTGGCGAAAATTATCTACATGTCTATTTGCTTAAGGCCATGTAACGAGTGGGTCACGTGACCAAGCTAGTCCTGAATTTTTCATTGTAAACTTACGTCCAAAATAAATATGATATCGCGCTCAAAGTTTGAGAAATGAAAGAGAAGACACTAAAGTTCACGGCTCTACTCTTTTTCGGTGGAAATTTTGAAAAAAAATTTTTTTTTCGATACTTTCCATTGTAAACTTACGTCCACACGCAATGAGATATCGTTTTGAAATTTTAGCACGCTAATTACAAGGCTCGAAGGAATGCGGCTTGGGTCCAAAATATTTATAATTGTGAAAAAAAAATTTTTCAATTACTAATTGAAAATCATACCGACCGGGCTGCAGAATACGCAAGAAATTTTTTATTTTGCCAATGGGCTAGTTATATGGTTCATATTGATAAAACTGAACCAAAACATAAAAACTGGTCACAAACCTTGTACGCAAATAGTGCAAAAACTAATGTTTGCACTTGAAATGCAAATAAACAAATTTATATGTTTAGTTATAGCCTGGCGTACGTATTCGCTCTCTCAGAGCAGCACTATCGCAGCAAGCAGACAACTTCCACTGTTCTGTGGGTAAAACAGATTGCATGGGTCGATATTTATGATTTTCATGAATAAACTTTTTTCTTCCCCCAACTCTGTGCCTTGCCACAAAAGGTCCTTTAATATTTCTTAATATTTTCCGAAAATATTTCCGCGTTATTTTAACTTTTATTTTTAAATATGGGTGAAAAAATATTGATCTGAGGACTGACTTGATCAGCTGTTATACTCGTTACATGGCCTTAAGTTGAAAATAAAGACTGAAATAATGAGAAATAAAAAATTTCAAATTTTGAAAAACTGCGATAATATTTTTGGAATTTAATTTGAATCTTTGATTTATATCATTTATAAAAGTGAGAAATTTTCAATTTGGTAGTTTATATGCATTTCATTTAAAATTGTTCATTGAAAAGTGTTGAAATCTTCCATTTTATACGTGTAAATTATTGATAATTCGAATACAAAATTTGTTTAATCAGAAACTTAAACTTCAATTTAAAATGTTCAAAATTCAAGCGTTCCACTTTGAGTGCTTTAATTTGTATTTTATTTTTGATTCCATTTTTTATAGCGTGAAAAATGTATGCAAGCCGAGAAAAAACCGGGAAATGACCGGGAATTTTTTTGCTTCGATTAAAATGGCCACCCTGTTATATGTACGTACATACTCATAACTCAGTACTTTGATCAAGTTTGATTTTCGAGCACAAACATTTTCACATTCACTATGATATTATAAAACCTAAATGGCAAAAATACAAACAAAATTCCAACAGGAATGGTTCAAACTACCCTGATTGTTTACGGTTTAGAGAGTTCCGATTCATCATCGAGGCCATTAAGGGTACCCCCGACACGGCTGGTAAATCGGGACTGCAGTGTATTTCCAGCAAATGGTCTATTGATACACCTCTGATACTTCTGGCATACATAAATTCTTGTAAATCAGCAATTAGAAATGTTAGCATTGTCGGACTTAGAACCTCCCCCTACATGACTCCTTTCGTTAAATCGACTGGTCCAGAGGTGCCCTTATTTCCCTTGATCGCAATATTAGCTTTAGAGTAGCAGTCTATTACCAATCTAATGAATTTTAACCTACAAACCTCCGAGATTAATTTATTCCATAAGATATTATGACTAGCTGATTGAAAGGCTGCTTTAAAGTCAACATGGAGTACAAAAATTTTGCTTCCGTTCAGTCTCAGACGATTTTGAATAATTGCGTTAAGGGTAAATATCTTATCCGTGCAACCTCTCCCCCTCCTGAAACCTGTCTAACACTCTGGGAGGAGTTGCATGTCTTCAGCCCAAGCTGTCAGCCTTTTGGAAAGATCTGCATACATACTAAATATCTTCGTAACACAGTTCACTAAGGCAATCGGGACCTTTCCTTCATCAATCATTTTATTAAATAACGAGTTTAAGTAGAGGATTAGATTGCCAGGCAAATTTTTTTAAATGTCATATCTAATACCATCCGGACCAGGGGCCATACCAGACATGTTACGTTCTGCCACAGTCTCTTTAATTGCATTAATTAACTTGTTTGAAAGGTCATCTATCAACAACATTGCAGAGTTCATATTTCAAGGGTACTGAATAATTTCTTTAAATTTATCAGCAAAGTCATTATTCCGCTTAAAAAAGGGATGCTTGAATGATTCGCATTATTTAAAGTCGAGTGAGCTAATAACCTCAACGCTATAGGAAAATGATCCGATAGAGTTGGAACCCCCAGTACTTGGAAATCCTCTATTGACTGAATTCCCACACTATTAGACCGGGCAAAATCTATAATTGCAGAACTTTTTTCTGTTAGGAATGTACATTGAGCTGGCAGTCGCTTTTAGTTCTCCCATTCAGGACAAAAAACCCATTTTTTGCAAAGCTTTCTACCATTCCCCCCCCCCCCCCTTTTTCACACAAGGGGAAACATGTTACTTACGCCATGCAAATTAAAGTGTTACAGAGAGTTTTCTCCTCTAGTTGATTTATTTCTCCAATTTTACCGTTAAAATCCCCTCCCACAATTATCAAGTATTCCGGGTATTTCATTGACAGGTCAAAGATTATTTAATTTATATTGTAAAAAAAATGTTCCAAATTAGAGTTAAGGCTAGAGTATATTGATCCAATAACTATATTAAGAATATTACCTTCGAGTTTAACAAAAATGTAATCCTCTGCCGCACATATCGTTTCCGTTTTATATTTGTTTGATTTGTTGATGATGACTAGACCCCGTTTGCTCTTCCTTTTGAGGATTTTCTCGTAGCTGCATTGTAGACAACTTGACAGTCGATGTTATGTTGAGGATACGTCATTTGAGTTGAAGAAGTAAGCCATGTCTCACTCACACATATGATGTCATCAGTAGTAGTGTAGTGATAGATATCATCTAGATTATTAAATCCCCTTGCATTCTAAAATATAATTCGAGTTGCTAGTACTTTTGGCGAACCATTTATGAACTTGGGATCTTTTTGGAGTTTTCTCCTTCCGACGTTGCCTTTAGGAAAAATTTGATTGCATTTCCTTTTTGAGTATGCTTGATTTTTTTATGGAGATCTGTACTGGACAAATGTGATTTTGGAGGGCGTCCTTTTGTCCTTTTCCTGCTACCAGTAGAGCTTAAAGAAGAAGTTGAGATTCCCCCATCAGACCCTTTGTTCGTGAGTACAATCATTCGCGAAAGATACCTTCAGTGAGCGCAGATTTTTAACATTCTTGAATATCTCATATTTAAATCTCGAGTTCGTAAATGTAACTAGAACAGGTCGAATCGTCCTTCACATAGTAGAGAAAAATATTCCTAGATCTTTCTTTTATATCTAAAAATTCCAGCTTTATTTCAAGAAAATTAATTTTTTCTTCGAATGCTTTGCTTTTCTCTTCCAAAAGATGACATCTGGTTTTGTAGATTTTGAGTTCTTCTATGATCTTTTCATCTGAGTTCTTTAACAGTTTAATATCTTCAGTCAATCACTGAACATTTGCTCCTGTGCTCCTGTCGTCATAACTACCGAATCAACTCTCACTTCACACTTCAAACACACAAAATAAGAATAAGCTACGTAAGCTCTCAGAAAGGGGTCTTTGGCTTTTACCTTCCTTTTTCTAGAAACTACTTTGGCAGAATCAGAAGGATCGTTAATATTCGAATATTGAATTTTACTTGTTTTTAGTCTCTTTGGTTTCTAACTTTTTTCTTTTTCTATCTTCTTTGGCGTCACCTAAACTTTCTTTTTACCGTCTTCGTTCTTGCTTTTTAACTTCATGAGACTTAGCCTTATCTTCTTTCAATTGAATTTGCCTTAATTCCTCATCTCTTAAATCCACTCCATGCCTGACATATTATGGCATAAATAACTTTTTCCTTCATTTGCCTTCCTTTTCGTTTTGGAGTTAAAGCATAATGCAAATAATCTTGATAATTTCCTATTTTACACATTTAAAAAAAAATTCTTGTACATTTTTGGGTGAAATCGCTTTGCATCTCAAATCTACAGGTTCGTGTAATTTATGGACTTATTTATTGATTTATTCATTGATACAATAAACCCAACAGCCAGATGCTAATTACAGAGATTCAAAAGTACATTGTATTACCTATATTTATAATAATACATAGTAGCAGTATACTAATAACTGAATAAAGAGCTTATAATATTATGTGTCATATATACACACACGCATATATCTCAGAACGCCTAGGAACATTTCTTTCGCGCCGTAAACAACTGGGCGGTTGGCTAATTTAGAAAACGGTCCCGTTTCACGGTGTCAGAGCCTGCATGTAGACACAGCATAATTGGAAGTGCTACTTCGGACTTTGCCTGACACCGCTCAGTCAAATCGCGGAGGGACCAGGCAGACTGC
>CAKNWT010054529.1:0-13532 GCA_932066315.1 Andricus coriarius | reverse complement strand
GGTTGAAAGTTGAATAAATTTTATAGAAAATATGTTTTTTTTTTGTATAAAAAATAATTTTTACAACGAAAAAGGTAGCTACTTCATTTTTACGAGAAAATTGATCTTTTCAAGATAAAAATTCACTTGTTTTGTTGAAAACATTTTCTCTTTCATGAGAAATTTAATTATTCAGGCAGAAAATTCATATTTCTTCGTTATAAATTCAACCTTGTTTCCAAACATAAGTCTTCGGGGATCTCCCGCCTCGAAGTTCGAAGTCAGTTGTCAAGTGCAGTCCGATGTTTTTTCATCACCCGCATCTTTATACGTCAATTTTTAAATAATTCTACTTTAATTTAGTGACTTAATAATTATTATCTACTGAGAGAGAAGGATAGTCTATATATTTGAATATTTTCTCAAATTCTACAACATAAACCGAAACTTAAAAATGTTAAAGTGTCTACGGGGGACTTGGCTTTAATCTTCAGCCCTGAGAATGCTGACGTCCCTAGCGACTCTCATTTTACCTTACTGTTGTGTAATTCATCTCCTAATGAAAGTGAAAATCCCTTTAAAAATTCTGCAATCTATACTTTCTTTTAAGTGAATAGTTAATATCACACAAAAGTAAACTTTATATCATTCATTTGATAAAAATTTACAATCCTTTGCGTTATTTTATAATATGCTGATATGAAAATAATATAACCCTTATATTAATTATTACATATCAGAATTTTCACTTTTGGAATTGAGATTTTACATAACTCTTTTGTATTATTTATAGTTCTGTTTTGTCATATATCCTAAAATAATTGTAAACTTGATCTAAATGCAGTATTGTCCTCCATTTACCTAACTAATTTGGTAAATTTTAATGAACAAATTTTCTCCGTGTATATTAGTATTCTGTTCGTAATAGATTACTGCTCCAATATAGTTTCTAGATATGTCGTATAGATTTAATTTAGTGAACAAGTATTAGGAACAAACGTGGTCCGAAACATAATTTTTTTGCGTGTCGTCTAATGAGTTAGATAGAAATTTAACAACATTAATTGTGTCGTTCTGAAAGAAAATAGCCCACTTTGTCGATCGTAGTTTAGACAATATTCTTATTTTTGTGAATATGGATCAAAAATATCGATTTTAAGTTTTCAATTGAAAATCATACTTCAATTAGGATCGATCTGGTGATATTATACATATGTCACGGAAGTAACTTGAAGTGGGTAGGTGAGTTGTTATAATATATAAATTTTACAATATTCATATTGTTTAAATAAAGGCTGTATATAGATGTCCGGTGCCGGGCGCTATGTTGGTATCCGGTAGATTGCTCCGATTGGTTACACGGCAGTGGGCGAGGTCTGCCCGCTGTACTCGAGTTGCGGTCTATGGTCGAAATCCACAGGGGGCATTTGTCGAGTGGCGGGCTTGGATCAGTGCCAGGGACCTTTCCCCTTCGAGCCTTCTTTCCGTCTCGACTTAAGGCTTCCTACATTTCCTTCGACTAATTTCAAGATCTCACGTATGCCCGGCTCTAATCCGACGCCAGATATGCTTGGTAAATGCAAGTGAGGGGAAACTCGCTGGCGGCGACTCAACGACGTCGAGTATGGTCTATTTGTATAAAACTCTATGCAGGACCCGGTTGTCTGAAAACGGTGATATGGAGGATCACATTACATCATTGCTCAATATAGTCAGCAAATTCACATCTCTAGGAGAAGAATTAAAGGATAGATTTATAGCAGGAATCCTCTTAAACAGTGTGCCTGATTCTTACGAAACGCTAATCATCAGTTTAGAAAGTCGTTCGGACAATGATTTAACATTGAATTTGTTAAAAATTAAATTGATAGGCGAGTATAAAAGGTTTAAGAATAAAATGGCTAGTAAGGAAGATGCCTTTCAATGTGAAAGTGAGGCTCCTATGAAGGCTCATTGTAAAGAAAATTCAGCAAGGCAGTGTTATTTCTGCAAGAAATCGGGTCATTTAAAAAAGGATTGCAGAAAATATCAGGCCTGGAAGAAGAAACAGGAAAAGGCAAATTAGGTTACATCTGGCGATAAAGAGGATGCTTTCTACGCAGCAAGAGATAGTGAAATTTTCGAAATTAAGGATCCCAAGGATGCGGAAGAAGTCTGTTACCGAGCGAAAGGTTCGAAGGCTAAGGGAATCAAGAATGTTTGGGTAATAGACTCCGGAGCGACCAGCCATATGTCAAACAATAAAGATTTCTTCAAGGAAATTGACGTGAACAGGAAAGGATTTATAAAGCTTGCAGATGAAGAAGAATGCGTCGAAATTTGTGGGGTACGTTCAGGAAGTTTAAATTGCCTTGTTGAAGGAAAGGAAATGACGGTAAAAGTTTCTAATGTTCTGTACGTGCCTAAGCTAGGGCAAAACTTATTATCGGTGAAAAAGTTGAGACAGAATGGGTTTCAAGTAGAATTTGAAGGGGATGATTGCTCCGCCATAAACGTCAAGGATGGGCAAATAAAGGGTATGGCAGTTTCATCTTCTGAACTTTAGGAATTGAAGGTAGTGAATAGTGAAAGGGCCAATATAGTAACAAATCACTCGAAAGGTAGGCACAGCGAAAATTGCCAGCATTCGTGGCATAGACGTTTCGGGCATCGAGATCCGGGTGCAATTAAGGACATAGCGGACAAAGGACTAGCCTCTGGAATTACATTCACGGATTGTGGAATAAGAGAAGTGTGTGAATGCTGCATTAAAGGGAAAATAACAAGGAAACCTTTTCCGAAGGAATCGGCTACGAAGTCTCAGGAAACCCTCGACCTGATCCATACAAATGTTTGCGGTCCAATGTAAACACAAACACCAGGAAAACGAAGGTACGGTCTGACCATCATCGACGATTATAGCAGGTACACGGAATTGCACCTTATGCAATAAAAGAGTGAGACAAGTGGACTCATTAAGGAATTCGTCGAAGCTATGAACACTTCATTGAATAAAAAGCCAAAAGTGATTCGTTCAGATCAAAGAGGGTAATACTTGAGTAGTGAACTTCAGAAATACCTAAAGGGAGAAGGAATCAAAATTTAATTAACCGCAGCGTATTCGCCACAACAGAATGGCGTCGCAGAGAGAAAAAATCGGTCTCTTCTCGACATGTCAAGATGTATGCTGTTTGATGCAAATCTGGATAAGAAGTACTGGGATGAGGCAATACACCTTTTGTGTTATGGAACTCAATAGCACCAGATGTAAGTAATTTACCTGTTCTTGGCTGTGAAGCTTATGCACATATTCCTAATGAAAAAAGAAGGAAACTGGATGAAAAGGCCAAAAAGTTCATCTTTGTCGATTACTCAGATGAGTCAAAAGCTTTTTGGCTTCTTGATAGAGAAGTAGATCGTATCAAGATCAGTCGAAGTGTTGTTTTTCCCGATAACGTAACTGAGGGCATTAAAAATTACATATCCTATGAAAACGTGATTTCTCAGACTGCAAATTCCATTCAAGAAGATACCGAGGAAGTAGCCTCAATCAATGAGGATTCAACAATGGACTCCAGCGCGGAAGAGGAGAATGCGGATTCATCAGTGAGCAGCGAAGACCCACCACGAGAAGAGAGACAACAGCAAAAATTAAGGAGATCAGAACGATCAAATAAAGGAGTACCACCTGACAAGTACATCGGAATTTTAAAGTTGGTGACAAATACAGAAGATGAACCAAGGAATAGACAGGAAGCTTTATCTGGTACAGATAAAGATACATGGAAACGAGCAATGGACGAAGAAATTTCACTTTTGTCAAGCAACGAAACTTGGGAAATCGTTCCAGCACCAAAGGACAGAAACCCAGTGACCTGCACGTGGGTATTTTAAACTGAAGAGGACGGCGGACGGAGGGATCGACAGATATAAGGCAAGGCTCGTCGCTCGAGGATTCTCTCAGAAATACGGGACAGATTATGACGAGGTTTTTGCACCTGTCGTTCGGCAGGCAACCTTCCGAACTCTACCAAGCTATAGTTATCTTCGAGGACAATCAGAGTTGTTTAAAACTAATTAACAACAAAAGGTTCAGCCACCGGACCAAGCATATTGATACCAAATATCATTATGCAAAAGGTTTTAAAGGAGCAAGGGATTATGCAGTACGAGTACTATGCTACGGACGAGATATTTGCCGACATGTTAACAAAGCCGTTAACAAAACTGATGCTGCAGTTCATGCTGTAGAAATGTGGACTTCTGGATTAGCAGCTTCGCAAATACCGTTGAGGAGGGGTGTTGGAGATTCAGCGCTATTTGCGATACTACAAGGAAGCAGTGGAAGGGGTTGGCCTCTTGACTAAGGACCTAAGGGCCTAACATCCGTCCAGTTCCGTCATGACGAGAAGTCGGGAAAGCTCGCGGAAAACCGTTCGTTCACAGCTTTGTATCTTTTCCTATTTTCAGTCATTTAACAGTTTCCTTTTATTCAGTGCTCAATTCAGAATTATACAGCTAAATTCCCTTTGTTCTTCAAACACTCAATCTTGTACCTTTTTTACTCAAAATATACCAGATATTTACTTTACCATAAAGTGTTGTTTCCTTGACTTTTATTTACGCTGTCGCGTAACTCTCACATATCCAACATAGATACGTACCCAAGTCATACGTCAATTGTAACGTTCAAGGTCAATTAGAGGTTATTTGAAATAAGCAAAGTTTTCCAAGAGGTCACTGCAATTCCTCAAGTATTTTTCAACGGGGAATTCAATGGTGACCTTCATTTTGACCTTGAAGTTGACCTTCATGGCTTTTTGAAGGTCAAATTTGTTTGTTTTTTAAAATGGAAACCCCCTTTTTCACATCTGCAATCGATAGAGCGAAAAATACTACGTTTAAGTACGTATCCAAGTCATAGGTCAATTGTAACGCTCCAAGTCAGTTCAAGGTTATTTGAAATTAACAACGTTTTCCAAGAGTTCGGTGTAAAATCTGAAGTAAATTTCAACGAGAAATTCATTGGTGGGCTCTGTATTGATCTTGGAGATGATCTTCAAGATTTTCAAGGTTTTTTCCAAGCAGTTTACGTTTACGTTTAGCATTGCCCAGGAACAACAACGTGGACGTAGTAAATTCTGTTCCCTTTGGGTTGCTTGATTAGCGTGCCCCTTGCCTCTCACGTTTCGGTGTGCTTGATTAGCGTGAGTCCCCTTGCCTCTCACGTTTCGGGGTGCTTGATTAGCGTGAGTCCCATTGCCTCTCACGTTTCGGGGTGCTTGATTAGCGTGAGTCCCCTTGCCTCTCACGCTTCAGTGAAGATGTTCGAACTGAAAACCTTGAGCTTCTTGACAAAAAGCTATGCGATCTGCATCTCCTCAGATCCTGCATATTTTGGCCGACCAGTTCTCTGAAGGTCCTTGATAGCTCCATGATTCATAAAGCGCCTTACAAATCTTTCAATTGTTGAATTTGAGACAGGATTTAACCCTTCTCTATTACGAAAAGTGCGATTAAAAAGCAAACGAACTTGATCATAAGATCGAACTCGATTTCCCCAACCACGCATCATTAATACAGATACCCTCTGTCGTTCAGAAAGTTTAGCTTGTGCCATAATAATCTTTTAGCGAAAGATAGTAAGTATGTACTCGTAATACGTAAATTTAGTTTCGATTCGTAATATTTGTATGGAGATAGAAAAACGGTATAGGACTTATGGTATCACCTTAGGTATTGACTCAGGTATCGAAAAACGGTATAGGACTTTTCGATATAAAACTCTTTGGGGAGGAACAGAACTCTCACCAGAACTGCTGGAACTTTTAATGAAAACTTTCCTATATGATTTTGCAATATTCAAAACGCTGTAGCCAAGATCAATGCAGAGCTCACCAATGAATTTCTCGTTGAAATTCACTTCAGGAATTACACCGACCTCTTGGAAAACGTTGTTAATTTAAAATAACCTTTAACTGACCTGGAACGTTACAATTGACCTATGACTTGGGTACGCATCTGAACGTAGAATTTGCCGCTCTAATCGATTGCAGTTGTAAAAAAAGGGGGTTTCCATTCAAAAAAACAAAGTTGACCTTCAAAAAGCCATGAAGGTCAACTTCAAGGTCAAAATGAAGGTCACCATTGAATTCCTCGTTGAAATTTACTTTAGGAATGACCTTCACTTTTTTGAAAAATATTTTACCTGAGGAAATATCCAACCGTCCCGGGACTGTTTAGACACCCTTATATTACTCTAATTTGGAAGGCTTAGAATTTAAATTTATTCAGTTTGGAAAACTTTTAACCTGGACATTGGGAGCTTCCATAAAGGATGTCACAGTTTAATGAGTTTTTTATTGTGACAGTCTGTGACAGAGGACATTGAGACCCCATTGACGCAATGTGACAACGGGGAAGGGGGGGGGGGGGGCGTAAAAATTCGCCAAAAAACGGTGGCATCCTTTATGGAAGCTCCCATTGAAAACTTCGCAAATTAAAAAAAATTTTAATGTTCTAAAAGTGAGTTTTGGGTACAATTTTTAATGTATCAATTTGCAATAATTCGTCTAGGAACAGTTTCTATAAATTTAAAATGATTGAACTAATAATGCTTTTAATTTGAAATAAAATAATTTTAATATTTGAAGGAAATCAGTTTCATGTACACAGAATTTGAAATTTAACAAATGTACACGCTACTAAGTTAAAAATTGATTGAATGTGCTATCTTACATATTATTCATTTTTTTAACGTTGTCAGTTTAAAATGCATTCACATTTGTGACTTTAAATTTAAAAAAATATTGTACAATTAGGCTGATTCAATTTACATATTAATGTAAGGATTACGTTTTATAAAAATAATTGAAAAGTTACGAATAACCATTGTTTAAATAGTGTTTGTAGCAAAGTATTGTAAGTTTACGGATTTTTAAGGTTGAATTTCCTTTAATTTTCTGAATTAATGCAAACCTTATTAAAAATAATATATCTTTGATAATATTTGGTCAAATATAAAAATTCAAATGTTCAGAACCAGTTTAGATGAACAAATTACAAATTTTGGGCTGTTACACGTAGAAAAAATTATAGTTTCTAAATCAAAATGGCTTGAGAATGAATAATAACACCGCATGCTAAGATTCACTTAGTGAACATTCCTGGAATATTTTATAATTAATACTTAACTATGATAAATTGTTTATAAAACTATTTGTGACTAACTTAGATTTTCAACTTAATCTCAAGCTATTTCAATTGAAGGAACGAATTCATTGTACTTGAACTTCCAAAATTGGGAATTCGTTTATCTAACTTGTTTATGAAAATATAAATTGTTATATTGTAGCAAGTATTATCAAAAATATATTATTTTCAAGAATATTTGCAACAATTTAGGTATTTTGTTCAAAATTCGTCTTTTTGGTTGGAAATTAATTTTGTTAAAAATCAATCTTTTTTTGGTGAAAAATTACTCTTTTTGGTTGAAAATGTGTTTTGTTTTTAATTAAAAATTAAATTTTTTGACAGAATATTTAAGGTTGTATGTAAGTCCCATCCGCGTACAAATAGTAGAGTCCCGCGGGGCGCCGTCGAGCCATGCTATGTTGAAAAAGTTTCACGGGCCCTCATGGTGAAATTTTCAGTGCGCCACTGACTTAGAATTCGTAGCATGTGTGTATACGTACAGTCACCACTGCTATGCCAACGGCAGATTCGCAGATCGCGCAACGTCGCAATTTCACGTACGCTTCCAAGCTGGTTGTGCCTGTGAGTATGTGTGTCGAGTGCTTACAGCAGAAGCTGTTGAGAGGGAATAGTGTTGCCGGTTTGCGATACTGTTACGTTTATCCGTTTGAAAGTGACTAAAATTTCAATGTTTTTCATTAGATTATCTTTGAAACTACACCGTGGGGGAATTTGATGTTTTTTCCGAAAATTTCTATTTTCAAGCAGAACAAATATCGACATTTTTAAAATTTCTCTACCAGAACGTTTGATTAATACAAATTAAAATGTGGAGAGTGTCTATGCATTGCCCATGAATTACGTGTTAAAGTAGTCAACTTTGACATTAATTATCTCCGTATTGGAACCGTTGAAAAATTTGACATTAATTTAGCATATAAATAATCATTCTATTTAAATATAGCTCCTTTTTTTAAAAATTCGACCAGAGATCGATTTTTTTACATACAACCTTAACGATGTCGGTGGCAACTGAAACTACGTAGTAGTGTTCCAGAAGCCCCCTAGCTATACTACAACTTTCAAAAATTTGTATAAATTGTTATTAATATTTTTTTACTGTGCTTTAAAAGTCTACAAGGTATTACAGAAAACTACAGAATTTTAGATTTTTTAATTTAGGTGTTTGACGTCATAAAATAACTTTCAATTTTACATAAAGTATTGTAGAAAATATTGAGATACGGTACTTAAAATTATGTTCTTTATTTTTTCCAAGAACTTTTGCTATTATAATTAATCAATCACACAGAACTGTAGTTCGATTATTGAAAGTAGAACAATAATTGATTTACAGGACGATTCAATTTTTCATTTTGAAAACCTCAGTAGTTGAAAAAATGTAAACGTCACAAAGTCGTTCAACTTTTACCCATGCAGATGAATTTTTAATTACAAAAGGTCAGTTTTCAGCAAAATAGTTCAACTTTGAAGCAAAGAGATGCATTTTCCACTAAAAATATAAATCTTTAACAAAAAATTCTTTCTTAACAAAGTTATTAACCCAAAATTTTATTTATTTATTTATCTGAAAATCAGTAAGCCCAACAGTTCAGAGAACCAATGATGGGGCTACAAAATGCATCTATACATACGGTTTAAGCGTGAGCACGCAGGCAGGCTTTTACAAACTTTTATAGTGTGTTCGTGCTTACAATAAATTTATGAACAGTACTAGTGAATTCTTCAAGTGACATAAAGAAAAGATCAACACTATTGTTGACTGATTGAAGAACAAGCGTGTTAGTATTACTGCACATGTTAAAAAGCGGAGAGTTACGAGGCTGGTTCTTTTTGAGGTCAAACATTGTCGAATCTCGAGTACAGTATTTCGGCGCATGTCAAGGTAGGAGTTCCAGAAATTCTGGCCACTCAATTAATCCACGCGTGATTTTAAAGAGTGTTATAATACTTAAAACTGTGCGTCTGTCTTCAAGTGACCAAACCTGAAATCTGTTACGTAGGGCCTGGTGATCAGACCCACGTGGAGGATAGACACTATCCTCTTTCCATGCTAAATACTTTAAAAATCGCCTCTGGCATCTCTCAATCGAATTTATTTGATTCATTGTTTGTGGTGCCCAGACGACAGACGCATATTCAAGCTTGGATTTAACCAATGAACAAAGGAGCCTCATTAACGGAGTTATCGTTTTAAAATGTTTACATGCCCTCATTAAAAAACCAAGAGTTTTATTCGCACTAGCTACTATTTTGCTTATGCAGTCCTGAAAAGTCAATCTACTATCGAAGAGAATTCCTAGATCTCTTTACACTTCAACTCTTTCAAGTTCCATGCCATCAATAGATTACCTGTGGTGCAAAACTACATTTTTATTTGAGAAAGATAGTATCTTGCATTTTGATGGATTTAAACTAAATTTATTCATTTTACACCAATTGTTATAAACCTTAAGATTTGCTTGGAGATTTAAAGATGTATTTAGATTCGCGATTGGTAAAAAAAATTGTACATCATCTGCATATAGCAGATGTTAGCAGTCCAAGATAAGCGATGCATCATTCATAAATATTATAAAAAGTAATGGACCCAAAGTTGATCCTTGAGGTACTCCAGACGAAGGCACAAATGGCTGAGAAGAATGATCAGCATATTGTACAACATGATATCTATTTGCCAGATATGATTCGATGAGAAGTAAAAGTTTGTGCGGAATACCTATGTTATACATTTTCTCGATTAGAATATTGTGGTAGACTTTATCAAATGCTTTAGAAATTTCAGTAAAGATAACATCAACCTGATCATAGTCAAGAAGTAAATCCTTGATTTTCTGAGTAAAAATTAGCAAATTGGAAGTGGTAGATTTACGTGGAATAAATCCATGTTGATTTGTCGATATCTTACAAACAATAATCCTAAAGATAATTTCATGAAGACATATTTCAAAAATTGTAGAAAAATTATTCAGGATCGCAATAGGTCTATAGTTCATTGCTTCTGATTTAAGGCCCTTATTAAAGACCGGACAAATCCTGGTCTTTTTCCATTCATCTGGAAATTTACCATGTTCCAATGCTAAGTTGAAAATAGTTGTTAATATGGGAGTAAAAACAAATTCACAGTCCCTGATTACAAACGATGGTAACATATCCAGTCCAGCAGTCTATTTATTTGGAAGCTTCTTTATTGCTTTAGTGACAGTAAAATTCGATATTTTAATATTATCTCCAAGTAAACGTTTATGTTGCCTATCAAAAATAAATTAAGTAACAGATGAATCCCTACAGACACTTTTAAAGTAGCTAGCAAAAATCTCAACAATATTTTGGGGCGAGGTAAATTCCTCATTGTTAAAACAAAGAACACCTGGAATTCTATGATCGCATTTATTTTATTTATATATATGACCAAAAAGTTGATGGATTCAAAACTATATTTTTCTCAGCATTATGCGTGAATGCGTTAAACGCTATCTCAATACGCTTTTTTGTACTAGTCCTTATTTTTTTTTTAAAGTTCGAGATAGTGCGGGTTGTTAGTGTCGTAATATTTTAACCTAAACTTGTTCTTTAAATTAATGTCAGATATAATTTCATGCGTATACCACGACGGAAAACTTAACTCAGACTTTATAGCTTTGAATATTTTTAGCTTTTTAGCTTTTATTATTTTGAGCCTTGGAAATACTAGTGTTTACAGGTGCCATCTGACGATTCCAATTGAAAGTTTGACCTTTTTAACCATAACCTTCTTCAGAACGTTTTGTCACTTGAGCATAACCTGTATTGTTTTCAGTGACTTGAAAATATTGTCTCAGCGAAAAAATGGAATTGAATCGTGAACATTTTCGTGCGATGATTTTTTACGATTTTAGACGTGGATTATCAAGACAAGAGTGCATTGATCAACTCACTTCGACTTTTGACGATGATGCTCCATCCTTGGCCACTGTGAAACGCTGGTACAACGAATTTAATCGTGGCCGCAGTTCGCTCAGTGACGAAAGTCGTGAAGGTCGCCCAAAATCAGTCGTTGTCCCAGAAAAAATTGACGCTGTGCGTGAACTAATAATGCAAGATCGTCATGTGACTTATCGTGAGATTCAGGCATCCTTGGGCATTAGTGGGACCAGCGTGCAAGCAATTTTACATCAACATTTGGCTGTCAAAAAAATGTGTTGCCGTTGGATCCCACATAACTTGACAATCGCTCAAAAAAAGGCTCGTGTGGATTGGTCAAAACAAATGCTGAAAAAATTCGATCGCGGTGATTCAAAGCATGTCTATGACATCGTAACAGGTGACGAAACATGGATTTATGCTTATGAGCCTGAAACTAAACAGCAGTCGACTGTGTGGATCTTCCAAGATGAGCCAAATCCGACAAAAGTTGTTCGCGCACGAAGCACTTCGAAGCAAATGGTTGCCTGTTTTTTTGGAAAAACCGGCCACGTAGGAACTGTGCCGTTAGAGCAACGTCGGGCGGTCAATTCGGAATGGCATACAACCATTTGTTTACCGGAGATCTTTGAAAAAATAAGGGAAATCAGCCGTCGAAGACGAATCATCCTCCACCACGACAATGCGACCTCTCACACATCCGCTGCAACAAGGGACTTTTTGAGGGCTGAAAACGTCGAATTGATGGGTCATCCAGCCTACAGCCCTGACTTAGCACCTAATGACTTTTTTTTATTCCCATACATAAAAAATAAATTACGAGGTCGACGTTTTTTGACGCCTGAAGAAGCGGTTGATGCGTTCAAAATGCATATTTCGGAGGTGCCTCAATCGGAGTGGAAAAAATGTTTCGAAAATTGGTTCAAGCGCATGCAAAAGTTTGTTGAGTTTCAGGGAGAATACTTTGAAAAATAATAGAGCCATTTTCGATGATCAATTATTTTCTTTTCATTATTAGGCTCAAAATATAAAAGGCAACCCTCGTATAGGTGACCACTCAGTATCAATTAGACCATGGTAGAGTTGAACATAATCAGCACGTTTAAAGTTATACCTTGAAGATTTTGCATTGTTACTGAAATTTCTAGAGGCTCGATCTTTATGCATGTAAAAATCTACTACTAATCTAACTAATAATCTAATCTACTGCCAAAATAGATGAATTTTTAAATTAAAAAGACAAATTTTCAAAAAAATAGTTGAATTTTCACAAAAAAAAAATATTTAGTTTGACTTTTCAACAACAAAATATGAGTTTTAAGTAAGAAGTAAATTTTCTATGAAGATACTTGAATTTTCAAGCTTGAAAGACGATTTTTCAGTAAAGCAGTTGAATTTCCAACGAAACAGTTTCATTTTTATCCAAGATTTTTGGTAATAATTAGATTTTTTGTAATAATTATTTATTGAAATTCATTTGACGCGTCCTTGCAGCTAAAGTGCTTCAAATTTTAGAGTAATAAACTCCATCGAGAATTTCTAAACTGGAAACCAAAGGGACAACAGCTTGATTTTATTGTCGGGAATCCGGGAAACAAAATTTAAAATATCCAGTTTAAATATCTCAGGTACGCCAGCCTTCTATAAATCTATAGATATAATCCCAGTCGAGAGCAAGCAAGCAAGGGGTAACACGCTGGATGCAATAGTGGGGGTACTCTCCGCAGGTAGGAAAATGCGAGTCGGGAAGACCCTTCTTTATAGCCCTTCACTTGCCAGGACAAGTGACACAATTTTCGAGGAAACCCAACGAAATTACTCAAACATCGTAAATAGCACATGTTACAAGAATTTTTACAGATCTAAAGGAAAACCCAAACTATAAGAAAATTTTCAAAAATCGCTATCAGTTCTTCAGAAATGAACACAAAAAACAAGATATCAAAAATAATATGAAAATAAGAAAACATAATTAAAAAAAATAAAATAAAATAATACAAATTTAAGAACAAGTTCAGCATAACATTATTGCAAAGGTACTCATTGTTACATAAAAACAATTTTTAAATTAAAAAATTATGTACATCCTATATGGCAACCTTATTTTTAGATAAGTACCAGGATAACATTTTAAATAATATGTACATCCCATTTAGGCCAGGCGGTACGTAGTTTTGTTTGACAATAATTCCGACTAAAGAAATTATGGTTTTAAAATATTCTTTGGGTCAATATAAGGAACCGTTTTCGTTATCCCCCTCCCGCAACCTCTGCGTATCTTTTGGCAGTGGCGTAGACTTTCAAAAAACGGTTTTTTATTTATAACTCGTTTGTTTATGGTTTTTTTGCAAACTCCGCGTCTACAAAAATTGAAGTGCATAAAATTCTCCACAAAAAAGGGTCTATTGATTTTTTTCTTACCACCTATATTTTTCGAATGATAGCCGGGCAAAGTC
>CAKNWT010054525.1:0-10198 GCA_932066315.1 Andricus coriarius | reverse complement strand
CGATCTGAAAATTTCCATAAATCTTCCTTCAATAGTAAGGAACAAATCTCTCACTGAAAGTTGTGTCAACTCTAAAGTTCCCTCGATACTTTTTGTCGGCGAAACTGAAAAAACGGGGTTACCGAACTGTCTCATTTTGCAATTAAATATTAATAAACAATAGGCGATTTTTAACTTTTTCTTTGTTTTGTAAGCATCGCTAGGGTATATTTCGTTCGTGTATGAAGTTTAAAACAGTTTCAATAATATTTGCCCAACTTACGATGATTTATTTCTTAAAAACTAATTGAATTTGGGGACACATTTTTTTTAGTTTATTAGGCTTATTATTAAAAATAATTATCCGATCAAAAAATAGAAACAAGAAAAAAGTTCCGTCTCGTCATTATCTATAAGCCTATGTTTTTCAAAAATTAAATTTTTGACTTTTTAAATTTCCGTCCACCCAGACGTTTGGACAATACTTTTATGCGATCTCAAGCGCTGGGCGAGTTTCTCGATCCAAACCCTAATTGTTCTTTTTTAGTGTGGCTATTAAATCGTAGATTATTATCTTAGATATCCAAAATTACAAGATTAGCGCAATATAAATTTTTAACCCCTAATAGGCTGATAGTTTTTCCTTTCTAAGTGTAGGATTTTTTGTCAATTTGAGGTGCATTTTTTAAAATCAGGTAATATTTCACACCATGTAACAAATTGTATGTAAAATATACATCAGTTTAATACAAAATAATAATAATCTACTCTACAAAACTGCATTATATTGTTTTTCAGTTGCCTCTTGAGATCAATGCAAAATATAAGAGAACACATTACTTCTGAAAACGACATGAAACGTCCGGGAACAAGGTTTAAACATTTGTTAAAAATTTCACAAAATTGGACAATTTGATATTTTTATAATAAATGCAAGAAAAAAAGAGAGATGATTGCTACCAAAAATATTATTTTTTAAACCACCCTAACCCATATTATATACATTTATTTATATAAAATAATCAACAAAAATATTGTCAATATGACTGCAATTTGGTAATAGTTTCATCCACGAGCTTCAACTGATGAATATTCATTCAGCAGGTACATCGTTTCTGTTGTATCGACTTATGAAGTGTATTCAGTGCACTAGTGTGCGGATACAACATATACATATTAAATAATACTGAATGTATCGCATTTTAAACCTTTATTCTTTTGTTATTTATTTTAAAATTGTATAGACATAAAAAACTGGAGTTTATGTTTTATTTTGGCTCATTTTCCCATGAAACTTACTTTGAACTTCGAACTACGACAAAATTAGAACCAAATGAAGGGTTGTATTACAGAACTAGAAAATGAAATTTTTTATCGAAAATGAATTTATTGCGTGTAAAATTCTTAAAAAATCAAATAAACATTGTGGTAAAAATATTTTTCCAATGTATCATTTTTTGGCATAATAATTTTTAAAAAATTATTTAAAAAATTTAATAAAACTTCAGTTAAAATGTTAAGGAGTAATAATTTCTTTAACCTTCTACAATAATATTTTTCAAGTGATTATCATTTAATGAAAGGAAAAAGACTATTTTTTCGGATTTTTAGCAACAAAAGTTCTGGCATACCGTGATATCGCTACCTTCAATTTTGATTGTTTCGGAACAGAATCACTTTTTTGGACCAACGTTTTTTTATTTTCATTTAGCATGTCCATATATCAAAAGACAGTTTCTATTCTTCCAAAAAACTATAAATTCGTTTTTTCATCGCTATCCAAAAACATATTTTAAACACCCATACCATTTTATTCAAAAAATTCTCGGTTGATTTTCTCGGAATTAGCTAACTTTTTCATATCACACTTTGTTTGCCCGTATTCAGTTAATTTTTTCTCGCAATCCGCGAAGTCAAGCCTGGTCCAATTTTAGTTTAATATCACTTTGAGATTGTCAACTTGCATATCCAAATCCTCAAACCTGGATAACTTTTTTTTATAAAATTGTGTTGATCTCTATCCAACAACACTTCGGCTCTTAAAATAGTGTTTTCGATTTTACAGAATGTTTTTTTCGCTTTTTTTTTAAGTTACCATTTTTTTGTTATCTACTTCTGTACTGCCAGCCTAGAACAAACAGTTTTTTTTTGCTTTTTTACTAGTTAGACAGATGATGGGTACAGGTTTATTTAAAGAGCTTCCTTCCTATTTCTTCGAACGTATATCTTTCTCGGCTATTGTGATGATAATTTGTGAGATTGCTAAACAAACAGGCGACACGTATTGTGTTATCGTGACATTTAATTAACGAAACAGGAAATGAGTTGCTATACCTAAAGAACAGATGTTCTTGATTTGTTCTGACTGAGTAGGAGGATCTATTTCCATCACAATCGGATGCGTAATGTTTATTTCCAAAAAGTGTAAACTTCAATATTCAATAAATGCTCTACAATTACGGATCTATAATTTATCGTTTGAATACAATTAATTATATTTTTATTATGCAATCCATTAAAATTTAGGTTCTATGTTAAATAATTTAGAGATTTTTTAAATAATTAAAGTATACCGGCGCATAAAGATATATTTTAAAGCAGGCCTTGGTTATACAGTATACACGTACCGGTATTTCAGTACGAAGAGTCGGTTTTTTTTTGGTACGAATAGCGTCGAAAAGGGGATATTTATACCAAAATTTCGGTACGAATAAACAGATTTTTTCGGTACGAGTAGACACTGCCTTTAAAATGATTTAACACGATCTTCATTTGTCCGATTTCTTCGGAAAAAAGAAAAGATTTCTACTCCTTATATCTCTCCCCTTCATCTCTTCCAGTTTTAGATATTACTTGAAATGTTTACGTCATTTTGTAAATAAATGATATTGTAATCTGTACAAGATAATATCATTAACATAGATAACATAGAGTCAGTTTAATAGAAACTTCAACCCTTTTCTGCGTGTTGAAACTTTTATCATTACATATATGAATCTACGCTCAGTCTTTTATAATAAAATAAGTTTACTTTTTATACTTGAGTGTAAATTGATCAAAATTGGGAAACTTCAAATGATTCTGTAAAATCAAAAAAAAATTTATATATATTTTTTACATACAAAAAAGTAATAACAATTTTAAAGAAACGAGTAATATGATTGAACTACAAAAATTCTATCTACAATTGTTCTATTCTAATTATTTCTTAATAACTTCTTAAAAATATCTAATACTACAAATGCACAGCTGCAATTTGTCGACTAATAAAACTATCATAACGAACTTTCCTTATTTAATCTGATATTTTTAAAATCATGCAGAAAGGGTTGAATGTTTTAACAAGTGTAATGCTATAACTTAATCTAAAATAAGAAAAGCTCAATATTTAAACAAAGTACCTCGACCTTACTTAACTCCTTAAATTTACATTAACTCACTTCCTGCTTTATTTTGATTGACGTCTTGATATGATCAATTGATTGGCATATTTGCGAATCCATCTTTGTGGATGGAACGATAGCTGTGGATACCAAACAACCAAACATTGAACTTACAGAAGCATTTTAGTAATTGATGAGGTCTGATAAAAATGAGCAGCATAACTTAAATTCATTCTTAAAACACCAGAACAGTATTTAAAAAATATTTTATAGTCGATACATCTTTGAAATATTTAGATATAGATGGCAAATCATTCTCGTCTGACACTTACTCATGCCATTGAACTGAGGAAATCCGGAAATGACCGAGAATTAGGTTAATTCTCATTTTTAGAAAAAAAAACGTATCCAACCACTTTAAATTTCACCTGATATCTGCCGTACAAGTTAAAAAGACACTTATGTCTGTTCAGCTTCGGACGTAGAAGATCAACCAGAACGATTTTGTCTTGAAAAAGTATCATGGAATTAATTTGTTATAAATGTTTCAACGTATTTCATATAGATTGATAGATATTTTCCCCATTATGTGAAAAAAATGCAATTTTTCGTCATTTGCACTAACAAAATCGACCTGTGGTTGTTCATAGAGTTAAAAAGACCGCGAGTCGACATACGGTAGTTCTGAGTTGTATTGTCATACCGGGTGTTAAAGGTCAAATACAACTTTATAGTGACTTACGGTTTTATCCTGCAGAGAATTGACAAGTTTCAGTCGCAAAAAACTTGTTATTTAATCAAATTTATTTGTTTTTCAGAATTCTCGTATGCGTAGATAGATGCAGTTTTCTTTTGGGAATCGATTGATGCGAAAATCTCATTTTCGTCAAACATGTGACATAAGTGTCTTTTTAACTTGTACGGTAGATATATGTATGCAATAGTGCAAGATTGAATGAGTTCGTTTTAACATTCTTTAACGTGCTCGAATTTCGAATATTAATTGATAAATCGTTTCATTTCAAGGCTTAATATTTTCAAGTCCCTAATTGCTTCCTCGTAAAGGAAGCTTTGTAACGTAGAAAGTTTTCGAACTTTATTTTTGGAGACATCTTGACATAATTTGACCTCAGGAGTCCGAAAAAGAGGGGTTTAAAACATTTCCGCACGCCCGCAGTTGTGTATGTGTGTCTATAACATTCTTTTTATGATAACTCGAAAATAAATTAAGCTAGGTTCATGAAATTTGAAGAGATTGTAGTCCTCAATAATGCCCATTATTGATTAGGTTTAGAGCCGGATCAGATAAGAGACAAGATTTGTTTCGATTTAATATTTTTCTCAAAAATCGTTTCAGATGTCAATTATTTTTTGCAATTTTCATTATACTTACAAAAAATCTATAAGTAGATTTTAATGAAGTGCATCTTTTTTAAACAAAAATGATCAGGGTAGATTTAATAAATGTCTAAAGAATGATAAAAAATGAATTTGACAAATTAGAAATTTGTAAGTACTTTATTACAGCATTGGCACTAACATCAGACCCTGTAAACTGAGTTTTTCAAAAGTTGCATGGTATTTAGCTTATGTAATTCGATAGAATGTTTATAGCAATCTCGATACAAAAATGTTCATCTTCAAGGAATTAATTCGATTGATATTTTAAGAAACACTTTATGGCCACATAAAGTTATGATATGTACGGATTTAAACATTTTTTAACGTTTTAAAGAGAAAACCTTCTTTATTTTGGGAATAACAGATTTATTTGTTAGAAATGAGACAAATCGATTAATTTAATTACCAGGAATGCATAGCCAAATCAATTTATGATAAATACAGTTTTTGCAATTTGTTGCACGTTTATAATCAAAAATCGAATAAGAAATAAAATTTAAATAAATATTATCAAATTTGATCGTTTTGATGAATTGCATCTATTTAACTATAGATAAAAACCTGCTATGATCTATAAATAATACTCAATAAATAATATATAAGTAATAAACAAGCGCAGGCAAAATAGGCTCTCCCAATTTAAATACAATAAACACAAAACAATCCTCTATGAGTAAACACAGTGCTCAAGATGAAATGATCATACCATCTATGCTGTCCAAATGTATAACCTAGTAAGTGCCACTTGTCGTAAAGGCTTTTCCCAGTACTTTTGCATTGGACAGTGATCTCTATCGGAAATGTTACTTACTAGGTTATACTTTTGGACAGCAGATACTTAACGCACCCAAACTACTTTGTAGAAATTTGTTAATTGTATGAATCGGAATATTAATAAATTGAAACTATAAGTACTATAAGTACATTTATTCACTTTTTCCAGCGTGGAGCCGTGTATAAATTACGTAATGTCTTTTGGGTGGGAGGATAGGTCAACGACTTTTCTAGGCTGTCTTACATAGAGGGGGAGGGGGCATTGTCAAAACCATTTCTTACGTAAAATATTTTTACGTCTGCGAATCACTAAAAGACAAAAGTTAAACTATTTGGTAGAAAATTCAAGTATTTGGTCAAAGGTTCAACTAAATTGTACAAAATGCATTTTTTTTAGTTGAAGATTCATCATTTTGGTGAATAATTCATTTCTTTGGTCGAGAATTCAACTATTCTGTTGAAAATTCGTTCTTCTCGGTTGCAAATTAATTTTTTTAGTTGAAAACTCAACTATTCCCTTTTTGCTGGAAAAGGAATGTTTTTTATCTGAAAATTCCACAATTTAGTCGAAAATTAATGTATTTTTTGAAAATTATTCCTCTTCGTTCCAAATTCAACTATTTGGCTCAAAATTTATGTATTTTGTTGAAAATTCGCCTTTTTCTGTATAAATTTCATCTTTTTCGGGAAAGGTGCAGTTTTTTGGTAGAAAATAAATTTGTTTTGGTTGAGGATTGAACTATTTTGTTGAAAAGTCGTATTTTCTGGTTCAATTTAACTGTTTTTGATTTAAAATGAAAATCTTTTCTTGTTCAAAATATATAATGTGACATTGTTCGTTGAAAATTCATATTTTTCTGTTGAAAATTCAACTACTTGGTTGGTCGGAAAAAATTACGTAAGATAGGAAGGGTGGGGGGGGGGGGGTCAAAACTTGTGGACGCTAACAAAGGGAGGGTTCGTGGTTCTAAATTTCAGAAAATAAGTTTACGTAATTTATGCACAGTCCCTAAATGACTTTCACCTTTGGAAGACATTTTTTAGTTTGAAATTTAAATTTCTCAAAATTGTATTATTTAGATATCCAGATCTTAACTTGTAACGAAATTTTCATTCATAACGTTCAAAATGAATAATTTTAGATCGGAATTTGGCAAATTAGATAATTCAAAGTCTATATAGTGTTTGAAATTCAACAAATTATTATTGAAGCCCTATACTTGATGAAAAAAATCTATTTCAAATTGAAAGCCCTAATAGTTGAGATTTTCGTAATAGAAAATTTTCTAAGAAAGTGTCTACGCGTACGGGAAAATTCGCTATTTGTACCGAAATTTCTGTATAATTAGCCCCTTTTTCGAGTCCCGCTATTCATACTTAAAAAATCCGGTTATTCGTACCAAAATTTCGGTACACGTAACCACGGTCATTTTGTAAATTGAAGAATCTTAAATTCAAATATTAAAAATGGGATAGTTTCCAATTTAAAAACTTAATAGTTGAGCAATTTTAAGTTTGAAGCCTACAATATTGAAAGGATTCATTTTTTTAATTTTTTTAATTGAAGCGTCATATATTCTGCAAATAAAACTTTGAATTGAAAATGTTAAACATTTAATTCAGACTGAAACATTATTATTTCAGAACGATCAAAATTGAGTAATTTCATATTGAAATATTTAAAATTTGACAGTTTCAAATAAAGAGCTCTTGAAATTGAACGAATGTGAATTAATAATATTAATTGTGAAAATATATTTTCATCAGGGATACTTTATAAGTTGTACAATTTTAAACTATAGTAGCGTGTGAATTAGACAATTTTACATTAAAAACGCTTCAAGTTATACATTTTTTAATTCGAGTATTAATAAATGTGCGGTTAAATTTTTTCAAAACTTTTGTACAATTACCAATTGAAAGTTAAATAATTAAATCGAAAACTTACGAAATTGAATAAGGTTAGATTGAAAATTCAAAAGTGAGACAACTTCAATCACTTAATCTTATACGATTTCAAATTGAAAGTCATAATAGATTAACAATTTTCAGTGCTTTTATTTAATCTTTCGAATTTTGATTGACCTACATGTAAAATTGCTCAATTTTGAATGTTTTAATTTGATAAACTTATTTTGAAAACGTCTAAACTATGTAACCACTTTGTTATAATATTTCAGACATTCTCAATGAGCTGCAACGTACTTCGGAATAACGGATGTACAATCATCGTTATTCTCTATGCATACAGGACAACACAAAAGTTTGAATTTACTTAGAAAAATATTAATTTTTTTTTCTTCAAATAGCATTAACAATATCAGATTTTTAGAACTGGTTCCTACTTTTTAGACTTTCACGATAAAGTTGAAGACTTGCAATTTAGAAGCACAAAATCTTGAGCTCTTTCAGCCTGGAAGTTTTCTTATTATTGATGAACTTTTATCGCACACACTGAAATCGTATAAGGTGAAAGAGTATTGTTTTTTTAATAAAGAAGAATTTCAGTTACACTATATTTTATAACTTTTGTGTCACTTTATTTATTTTTAATATCTAGTTTTTTGCCTTTTAAGCACAAGTATATCATCGTTAAATTCTATACACGAACAGGCAAAGTACAGCAAGGCATAAAGAGAAAAGAGAAAGAGAGAAAGATAAAGTGAGAGTCAGGGGAAAATAAAGGAAGAAAGAGAAACCGAGAGCTATATTTCCTCTCAACCCGAGTCGTATGTTTAGAACGCGAAAGTTTCGTTTATACTCACCAAACATTTACAAAAAGGATTTTAATGAGGCAACTATCAGCAAGCACAGCAGCGGGATCGGCAGGAACGGGAACCCCCTATTAAATATAAAAAAAGGTTGCAATAATTTGAGCAGCTGAAAGCCGTCTCACGTGATTACGAAATCGAGATTAAGTTTAGTTTTTAATTTACAGTTTTTGCATTTTTGTGATACATCTTATTTTAGGAATCCATCTTAAATCCAGTAGCTGGATTAACATAAAATTCTTCGTCCATAAAATACGATTTTCGACCTAATCAACGTTTCCTTTTTGATTCTGCTGTATAGCTTTCCCAAATATTTTTTAATTGATCGAAATATTTCGGCTCACAGTGAGAAATGGGTCTTTAAACAAAAATGTCCAGTTAAGGTTTTCACTGAATTTCAATCAAGTTCTGTAAAAAATCTTGACTCTTTCACAATATTAACCAGGTTCTTGGAATTCAGTAAAATACCATTGCCTTAAAATATGTGAAATCTTAAGAATTCAAATAATTTATATCAAAATTTTGTTGATATTTCATAATTACTAATTTAAGTAGTAATTATCTTTTCACTAACTTGCTCAATTTCATATGAAAATTACGTTCGGTAGCAGAACAATAACTGAAAGGTGTCATTTTAAAAAAGGACAAGTGCCATTTTGACAGTTTTTCAGGAAAAACATAAGCGTTTCCAAAAATCGTGTTTTCAATTTAGAAAAAAATTTCCTCCAAGAAATTCCAACAGCATAACATTTTGTAATAATATGTACATAATTCCATAATTCCATATATTTCATTTCCGAGTTCCATATATTAATATTTTACTTCGATTTTTACTAACTTAAAAAAAATATTTTTATCGTTTCAAACTCGGTTTTTAAACGATTGTGAGAAACCATTTCAAGAATAAAAAAAAGAATACAATGATTTTTTTAAATGAAAATGGAGCCGATTTCACTGCCAGTCAATAAAATAGACACTGTCGTTTCTCTGGTAGCTTTTCATGCTGAATTAAAATCCGACCATCATTTTTTTGCTGGTATACTGGTAGTACAAAAAAATTGGCAAAGGGAATGGACTAGCCACTTAACAAACTTATGACAATTATTTGACTGATCATCCCGAATTTCTGGACGACAAGCCACTTACTTTTTTAAACCTGTAAGCTCAGTTAAATATTACTTTTGTTTACTACTTCTGAAGCGATACGTCCTCTTTCATAGACACATAGGGTCACATTTAATTAAACAGTGCTTTTTATGATAGTTTTCACTTTAGTCAACAACAAAAATAATAATTAATACGCCTATAATTTTAGCAACAAAATGTTGTTTAAAAGAACATAGAATTCGCTTTTCCTTAAAAAAATATGATAAAAATTTGATATAATTATGTCAGTCAAGAAGTAATTTGTTTCATGGTCAAATGATTCTTTGAACTAAGTTTGCTCCGTCTGCTGAGTTTAAGATGAATTCAGTTTTTATATCGGCATTTTTTGTTTGATGAAACAAGTTAAGCTTAATGGATCATTTCTAAAAATATAGATTGAGTTTAAAATAATTGTTTATAATTTATTTTATTTTTTTGAAGCAATAATATATTCCTCACATAATTATAGATTTTTGAATTCTAATCTTATAGGTATAACGAAGGTTATATGAGCGGCTGATAATAAAAAGTGGAAATATCTTGAGGGTGAGTAAAAACCAGCTATAGAAAAGTGCCTAAAAAAATTGGATATAATATCACGTCTGTAAAAAGCAGAGATAGAACAGTGGCAGTAAAAAGTAGAGAACGGTACTTGGGCCGTAAGAAACAGGAATAGAAAAACTCGGCAGTAAAAAGTGGAGACGGGCGTGCAATCGGCAGTATTCGGTGAGTTGGCTCTGTTAC
>CAKNWT010054451.1:0-10531 GCA_932066315.1 Andricus coriarius | reverse complement strand
TTTTTAAATGAGGTCCTTCTCCTTTTTTCATTCGCGGAAAGCAATATGTACATTTGTAGTCATAAAATAGAATTCTCCACTATAAATATACGTATTACCATCTTTGCTATTAATCTTCCTTTCATATCCTCAACATTTTCAAATATGAATGTTTTTTCATGGATCATACAATTTTCACTGAAAGCTATTATCGAGCAAACCACTGTTCTTTTAATAAATACTTTAATTCAACTGTCTTTCAGTAGTGTCAATTAAGCAAGCTCTCCAAATAAACCAAACACATATTAAATAATTATTCATTATTATATATCCTCAGATTATTATTATCAAACTACATGTAGAATGTTTTTGGAACTTTTTTTCTAGAAAAAACGTGTAGAAAAGTCTCTTAGACAAATTTGGCTCTTATAATTGCGCCATATTATTTTTTGTGACAGCTGTGGAATGGTTTTTGATGAGCCCAAAACTAAGAGACTACATTTACACTACAAAATTCTGAAATAGATGAGTTTTTGACAAAGTCATATCTACGTGGTGTCATGGGGCTGCTTTGCAACTGTAAGGGTTGGAGCCCAAATATCCGTGATGGTATTTATGAGAAGCCCATAAATCAGAGACCTTACTTACACATTAAAGTTCTGAAAAAGATTATTTTTGGACACCGTATTATCTACCTGGTGTCAAGGGGTTGCTTTTCAACTGTAAGGGTTGGAGCCCAAAAATCGGTGTTGGTATTTTTGAGGTGCCCAAAAACCAGGGTCCATATTTACACTTTAAAATTATGAAAAACATGATTTTTTATAAAGTCATATCTACGTGGTGTCATGGGGTTGCTTTTCAACTGTATGGGTTAAAGCCCAAAAATCAGAGACTCTATTTACACTGTAAAGTTTAAAAAAAGATTAGTTTTTGACAAAGTCATATCTACGTGGTGTCATGGGGTTGCTTTTCAAGTGTAAGTGTTGGAGCCCAAAAATCAGCGACGCTATTTACTCTTTAAAATTCTGAAGAAGATTATTTTTTGTCAAAGTCATATCTGCGTGGTGTAGAGGGGTTGCTCTTCAACTGTAAGGATTGGAGCCCAATGATCGATGTTGGTATTTTTGAGGACCCCAAAAATCAGAGAACCTGTTTACACTTTAAAATGATGTAAAACATTATTTGTTGACAAATTCATATCTGCGTGGTGTAGAGGGGTTGCTTTTCAACTGCAATGATTGGAGCCCAAAAATCGGTCGTCTTATTTTTGAGGAGCCCAAAAATAAGAGACCCTAATTAAACTTTAAAATGATGAAAAACAGTATTTTTTGACAATGTCATATCTACGTGTTGTAGAGGGATTGCTTTTCAACTATAATGGTTGGAGCCCAAGAATCGGTGTTGGTATTTTTGAGGAGCCCAAAAATCAGAGACTCTATTTACACTGTAAAATTCTGAAAAAGATTATTTTTTGACAAAGTCATACCTGCGTCGAGTCAAGGGGTTGCTTTTCAAGTGTAAGTGTTGGAGCCCAAAAATAAGAGACTATATTTACCCTGCAAAATTCTGAAATAGATGAGTTTTTGACAAAGTCATATCTACGTGATGTCAAGGGGTCGCTTCTCAACTGTAAGTTTTGGAGCCCAAAAATCGGAGTTTGCATTTTTGAGGAGCCCAAAATACAGATACTCTATTTACACTGTAAAAGTCGGAAAAAGATTATTTTTTGACAAAGTCATATTTGCGTGGTGTAGAGGGGTTGCTTTTCAACTGCAAGTGTTGGAGCCCAAAAATCGGATTATTTTTTGACAAAGTCATATCTACGTGGTGTCAAGGGGTCGCTTCTCAACTGTAAGGGTTGCAGCCCAAAAATCGGTGTTTGACTTTTTGAGGAACCCAAAAATCAGTCACTTTATTTACACTGTAAAATTCGGAAGATATTATTTTTTGACAAAGTCATATCTACCTGGTGTTACGGAGCTGCTTTTCAAGTGTAAGGGCTAGAGCCGAAAAATCGGTGTTGTTATTCTTGAGGAGCCCAAAAGTCAGAGACTCTATTTACACTGTAAAATTCTGAAAAAGATTTTTTTTTACAAAGTCTTATCTGCGTGGTGTAGAGGGGCTGGTTTTCAACTGTACTGGTTGGAACTCAAGAATCGGTGTTGGTATTTTTGAGGAGCCCAACAATAAGAGAACCTAATTACGATTAAAAATTGTAAAAAACATTATTTTTTGACAAAGTCTCATCTGCTTGGTGTCAAGTGGTCGCTTTTCAAATGTAAGGTTGGAGGCAAAAAATCGGTGTTGGTAGTTTTGAGGAGCCCAAAAATCAGAGACTCTATTTAAACTGTAAAATACTGAAAAAGATTATTTTTTGACAAAGTCATAGTTGCGTGGTGTCAACGGGTTGATTTTCAAGTGTAAGGTTTGGAACCCAAAAATCAGATACTCTCTTTACACAGTAAAATTCTAAAAAAGATTATTCTTTGACAAAGGCATATCTACGTAGTGTCATGGGGTTGCTTTTCAACTGTAAGGGTTAAAGCCCAAAAATCCGTGTTGGTATTTTTGAAGAGCTCAAAATCCAGAGACTACATTTACCCTGCGAAATTCTGAAATAGATAATTTTTTGACAAATTCATATCTGTGTGGTGTCAACAGGTTGATTTTCAAGTGTAAGGGTTGGAGCCCAAAAATCAGCGACTCTATTTACACTGCAAAATTCTGAAAAAGTTTATTGTTTGACAAAGTTATATCTGCGTGGTGTAGAGGGGCTGCTTTTCAACTTTACTGGTTGGAGCTCAAGAATCGGCGTTGGTATTTTTGAGGAGCCCAAAAATAAGAGACCCTAATTACCATTTAAAATTATAAAAAACGTTATTTTTTGACAAAGTCATATCTGCGTGGTGTCAAGGGGCTGCTTTTAAAGTGTAATGGCTGGAGCCCAACAACCAGGGATCATATTTACATTGTATAATCCTGAAAAAGATTATTTTTTGACAAAGTCCTGCCTGCGTGTTGTCAAGGGGTTGCTGTTCAGGTGTGAGTGTTGGAGCCCAAAAATAAGAGACTATATTTACCCTGAAAAATTCTGAAATAGATGAGTTTTTGACAAAGTCATATCTACGTGGTGTCATGGGGCTGCTTTGCAACTGTAAGGGTTGCAGCCCAAAGATTCGTGTTGGTATTTTTGAGAAGCCCATAAATCAGAGACCTTATTTACACATTAAAATTCTAAAAAAGATTATTTTTGGACACCGTCATATCTACCTAGTGTCACGGAATTGCTTTTCAAGTGTAAGGGTTGGAGCCCAACAATCTTTGTTGGTATTTTTGAGGAGCCCGAAAATCAGAGACTCTATTTAGAATGTAAAATTCTGAAAAATGTTATTTTGTGACAAAGTCATATCTGCGTGGTGTCAAGGGGTTGCTTTTCAAGTGTAAGGGTTGGAGCCTAAAAATCAGAGACCCTGTTTACACTTCAAAATGATAAAAAACATTATTTGTTGACAAAGTCATATCTACGTGGTGTCATGGGGCTGTTTTTCAACTGTAAGGGTTGGAGCACGAAAATCAGAGACTCTAGTTACACTGTGAAGTTTAAAAAAATATTATTTTTTGACAAAGTCATATCTACGTCGTGTCATGGGGTTGCTTTTCAACTGTAAGGGTTGGAGCCCAAAAATTCGTGTTGGTAATTTTGAGAAGCCCATAAATCAGAGACCCTATTTACACATTAAAAGTCTGAAAAAGATTATTTTTGGACAAAGTCGTATCTACCTGGTCTCACGGGGCTGCTTTTCAAGTGTAAGGGTTGGAGTCCAAAAATCTGTGATGGTGTTTTTGAGGAGCCCGAAAATCAGAGACTCTATTTAGACTGTGAAATCCTGAAAAATATTATTTTTTGACAATGTCATATCTGCGTGGTGTCAACGGGTTGATTTTCAAGTGTAAGTGTTGGAGCCCAAAAAGCGCTGTTGTTATTTTGAGGAGCCTAAAAATCGGAGACCCTGTTTACACTTTAAAATAATGAAAAAAATTATTTGTTGACAAAGTCATATCTACGTGGTGTCAAGGGGTTGCTTTTCAACTGTAAGGGTTGGAGCCCAAAAATCGGTGTTGGCATTTTTGAGGTGCCCAAAAATCAGGGGCCATATTTACACTTTAAAATGATGAAAAACATGATTTTTTATAAAGTCATATCTACGTGGTATCATGGGGTTGGTTTTCAACTGTAAGGGTTGGAGCCCAAAAATCAGAGACTCTATTTACACTGTAACATTTAAAAAAAGATTATTTGTTGACAAAGTCATATCTACGTGGTGTCAAGGGGTTGCTTTTCAACTGTAGGGGTTGGAGACCAAAAATCGGTGTTGGTATTTTGAGGAGCCTCAAAATCAGAGACCCTGTTTACACTTTAAAATGGTGAAAAACATTATTTTTTGACAAAGTCATATTTGCGTGGTGTAGAGGTGTTGCTTTTCAACTGTAAGGGTCCGACCCCAAAAATCGGTGTTGGTATTATTGAGGAGCCCAAAAATAAGAGACTCTATTTACACTATAAAAATCTGAAAAAGAATTTTTTTGGCAAAGTCATATCTGCGTGGTGTCAACGGGTTGATTTTCAAGTGTAAGGGTTGGAGCCCAAAAATCAGAGACTCTATTTACACTGTAAAATACTAAAAAAGATTATTTTCTGACAAAGTCATATCCACGTGGTGTCATGGGGTTGCTTTTCAACTGTAAGCGTTGGAGCCCAAAAATCCGTGTTGGAATTTTTGAGAAGCCCATAAATCAGAGACCTTATTTACACTGTAAAATTCTGAAAAAGGGTATTTTTTGTCAATGTCATATCTGCGTGGTGTCAAGGGGTTGCTTTTCAACTGTAAGGGTTAGAGCCCAAAAATCTTGTTGGTATTTTGAGAAGCCAACAAATCAGAGACCCCGTTTACGCTTTAAAATTATCAAAAACATTATTTTTTGACAGTCATATCTACGTGGAGTTGAGAGGTTGCTTTTCTACTGTAATGGTTGGAGCCGAAGAATCGGTGTTTGTGTTTTTGAGGAGTTCAAAAATAAGAGACCCTAATTACGATTTAAAATTACAAGACCCATTATTTTTTGACAAAGTCATATCTACGTGGTGTCAAGGGGTTGCTTTTCAACTGTAAGGGTTGGAGCCTGAAAATCGGTGTTGGTATTTTTGAGGTGCCCTAAAATCAGGGGCCCTATTTACACTTTAAAGTTATGAAAAACATGATTTTTTATAAATTCGTATCTACCTGGTGTCACGGGGCTGCTTTTCAAGTGTAAGGGTTGGAGCCCAAAAATCTGTGATGGTACTTTTGAGGAGCCCGAAAATCAGAGACTCTATTTAGACTGTGAAATTCTGAAAAATATTATTTTTTGACAATGTCATATCTGCGGGGTCTCAACGGGTTGATTTTCAAGTGTAAGTGTTGGAGCCCAAACATCAGATACTCTATTTACAGTTTGAAATTCTGAAAAATATTATTTTTTGTCAAAGTCATATCTGCGCAGTGTAGAGGGGTTGCTTTTCAATTGTCAGGGTTAAAGCCAAAAAATCTGTGTGGGTATTTTTGAGAAACCCATAAATCTGAGTCCCTGTTTACACTTTGAAATTCTAAAAAAGATTATTTTTTGACAAAGTCATATCTACGTGGTGTCATGGGGCTTCTTTGCAACTGTAAGGGTTGGAGCCCAAAAATCCGTGTTCGTATTTATGAGAAGCCCATAAATCAGAGACCTTATGTACAGATTAAAATTCTGAAAAAGATTATTTTTTGACAAAGTGATATCTACCTGTTGTCACGGGGTTTCTTTTCAAGTGTAACGGTTGGAGCCCAAAAACATGTGTTGTTATTTTTGAGGAGCCCGAAAATCAGAGACTATATTTACACTGTAAAATTCTGAAAAAGTGTATTTTTTGAGAAAGTTATACCTGCGTGGTGTAGAGGGGCTGCTATTCAACTATAAGGGGTGGTGCCGAAAATCGCTGTTGGTATTTTGAGGAGCCTAAAAATCAGAGACTCTGTTTACACTTTAAAATGATGAAAAACATTATTTTTTTACAAAGTCATATTTGCGTGGTGTAGAGGTGTTGCTTTTGAACTGTAAGGGTTCGACCTCAAAAATCGGTGTTGGTATTTTTGAGGAGCCCAAAAATAAGAGACTCTATTTACACTATAAAAATCTGAAAAAGAATTTTTTTTGGCAAAGTCATATCTGCGTGGTGTCAACGGGTTGATTTTCAAGTGTAAGGGTTGGAGCCCAAAAATCAGAGACTCTATTTACACTGTAAAATACTAAAAAAGATTATTTCCTGACAAAGTCATATCCACGTGGTGTCACGGGGTTGCTTTTCAACTGTAAGCGTTGGAGCTCAAAAATTCGTGTTGGAATTTTTGAGAAGCCCATAAATCAGAGACCTTATTTACACATTAAAATTCTGAAAAAGACTATTTTTGGAAACTGTCATATCTACGGGGTGTCATGGGGCTGCTTTTCAACTGTAAGGGTTGGAGCCCAGAAATCTGTGATGGTATTTTCGAGGAGCCCGAAAATCAGGGACTCTATTTGGACTATGAAATTCTGAGAAATATTATTTTTTGACAATGTCATATCTGCGTGGTGTGAACGGGTTGACTTTCAAGTGTAAGTTTTGGAGCCCAAAAATCAGAGACTCTATTTACACTTTAAAATTATGAAAAACATTATTTTTTGACAAAGTCATATCTACGTGGTGTCGAGAGGTTGCTTTTCTACTGTAAGGGTTGGAGCCTAAAAATCGGTGTTGGTATTTTGAGAAGCCAAAAAATCAGAGACCCCGTTTACGCTTTAAAATTATCAAAAACATTATTTTTTGACAAAGTCATATCTGCGTGGTGTAGAGTGGCTGCTTTTCAACTGTAATGTTTGGAGCCGAAGAATCGGTGTTGGTGTTTTTGAGGGGCTCAAAAATAAGAGACCCTAATTACGATTTAAAATTATAAGAAATATTTTTTTTGACGAAGTCATACCTGCGTGGTGTCAAGGGGCTGCTTTTCAACTGTAATGGTTGGAGCCCAAGAATCGTTGGTCGTATTTTTGAGGAGCCCAAAAATAAGAGACCCTAATTAAACTTTAAAAGGATGAAAAACATTATTTGTTGCCAAAGTCATATCTACGTGTTGTAGAGGGGTTGCTTTTCAACTATAACGGTTGGAGCCCAAGAATCGGTGTTGGTATTTTTGAGGAGCCTAAAAAGCAGAGACTCTATTTACACTGTAAAATTCTGAAAAAGATTATTTTTTGACAAAGTCACATCTACGTGGTGTCAAGGGGTTGCATTTCAACTTTAAGGGTTGAAAGCCAAAAATTGTTGTTGGTACTTTCGTGGAGCCCGAAAATCAGAGACCATAATTAGGATATAAAATTATAAAAAACATTATTTTTTGACAATGTCATATCTGCGTGGTGTCAAGGGGTTGCTGTAGTGTTGGAGCCCGAAAATCGCTGTTTGTATTTTGAAGAGCCTAAAAATCAGAGACCCTGTTTAGACTTTAAAATCATGAAAAACATTATTTTCTGAGAAAGTCATATCTACTTGGAGTCAAGGGGTTGCTTTTCAACTGCAAGGGTTGGAGTCTAAAAATCGGTGTTGGTATTTTTGAGTAGTCCAAAAATCTGGGCCCTAATTATACCTTAAAATTATGAAAAACATTATTTTTTGACAAAGTCATATCTACGTTGGGTCGATGGGCTGCTTTTCAGCTGTAAGGGTTCGACCCCAAGAATCGGTGTTGGTATTTTTCAGGAGCGCAAAAATAAGAGACTCTGTTTACACTGTAAAATTCTGAAAAGATTACTTTTTTCACAATGTCATATCTACGTGGTGTCAAGGGGTTGCTTTTCAACTCTAAGGGATGCAGCCCAAAAATCGGTTTTTGTATTTTTGACAAACCCAAAAATCAGTCACTCTATTTACACTGTAAAATTCGGAAATAGATTATTTTTAGACAAAGTCATATTTGCATGGTGTAGAGGGGTTGCTTTTCAACTGTAAGGGTTGAAGGCCAAAAATCGGTGTTGGTATTTTCGTGGAGCCCGAAAATCAGAGACCATAATTACGATATAAAATTATAAAAAACATTATTTTTGAAAATGTCATATCTGCGTGGTGTCAAGGGGTTGCTTTTCAAGTGTAAGCGTTGGAGCTCAAAAATCAGAGACTCTATTTAAACTGTAAAATTCTGAAAAAGTGTATTCTTTGACAAAGTCATATCTGCGTGGTGTTGACGGGTTGCTTTTCAACTGTAAGGGTTGGAGCCCAAAAATCTTTGTTGGTATTTTTGAGTTGCCCGAAAATCAGGGGCCATATTTACACTTTAAGATTATGAAAAACATGATTTTTTATTAAGTCATATCTACGTGGTGCCATGGGGTTGCTTTTCAACTGTAAGGGTTGTAGCCCAAAAATCGGTGTTGGTGTTTTTGAGGAGCACGAAAATCAGAGACTCTATTTACACTGTAAAATTCTGAAAAAGATTATTTTTTGACAAAGTCATATCTAGGGGATGTCAATGGGTTGCTTTTCAACTGTAACGATTTTGCTGTACTTGAAAGCGCTCGCCCATGTACGTGGGGTGGCTTAGGGTCTCTCATCTCCATTTATTTGTTTGCTTTGTTAATACGAAACACAATTGGGCAAATATTTGTCTTATTCAGATCATTGGCAATTATCTTTCTTTGCGGGTTTCGAAAGTAGCGTTTTCCGCATTCTCCATCTCTATCAATTATTTTACAGGTAACAGTGATAATTTCGCTACCTATATTATTAGCGGTGGGACCTACCCCCTGCCGCTCGCGGACACCTGTTTTCCAGGCGTTTTAAGAGGGTGCGATTTGACTCCTACAATTAACGATATTTTATCGTATGTTAGGCACACTTAGATCGTATCTAGTTCAGGCCCGTGTAAGTCCCTGAAAAGTATTTAAAAAGTCCTTTTTGACTCAGGTTACTTATTTTTCGTCTGTCAGAAGTAAACTTTACTTAGAGACATGCAAATTGATTGCATTCTGAATCCAGAAAAAGATTGTGGACAATTTCTTGCTACCTACAAAGTTCTAATTTTTTCAAAAATAACTATCTTGAGGCATATTATATATTACATATTACATATTCAGTAAGGGAGAAGGATAATGAATAGACACATGGCGACATACGATTAAAGAGACATATTTATTATACGATGAAACATCTCAAACGAAAATGGATTTTATTACATTTTTACACTCATCTTGACTCTCTAGTTGAATGTAATTCTTTTTAGGACATTCGTACGTAAACGAGAAGTTAAGTGCGTTAATGAACCGCCACCAATTTCATGATATACAATGTATAGATAATAGTCGTTAAATTTCGACGATAATCGTGCATGAAGAACATCTTTGTAATCATTATTTTTCTCTTGGTTCATTGCGTTAAAAATAAATTGCTCAGATGATATCGTCGATGATATTGATCTGTTGCAGGAATTTCGTTCATGTTGGCACCCCAAAAGTATTGGTATAGTGCCGGTTCTGGACCGATTAGGAGAAATCTCGCAAGAATCCGACCTCTGGACCATCAATTTCTCAGTTTATGGTACTGCGAGAGCTTTGGCTGATTCAAATCGAAGGCTCAAACCTACGATGGATCAAAAGACCAAAAGACGCTTACATCAACTGAACAAGAAGATTGGATGGGCAAGACAGAATGCGTCCCGTGTTCAATGTGTGATTGACTACATAACATCCGGTAGACCGTTCACGGAAAGGGTTCGAAAGTTCGCCCAAGAACTGAGGATCTTGAATCGCACACTAAACAAGTCAAAGCTGCTGACAATCAAGCAGCATCTTGCTGACAAAATACGGCTGTTATCTGACGCAAGGAGGAGAATACAGAAGAGGGAGACATGGATCAGGGAGAATCAACAGTTTCTCGCTGACCCTTCTCGCCTGTTCAATGATCATCCTGTTTTTGTCAAAAATCCACCCAATCCCAACGAGGTAGAGACTTTTTGGAGAGAGGTATACAAGATCCCGAAAACACTGGAGTTGAAAGAAAATACTGACAATATCATCCGCTTCAAGGAATTTTGCGACAACCTCATAAAATCTGAGGAGGAATGTCCATCAATCACTGCCGAAGAGGTGAAAAAAGCACTTAGAGGAACGAAGAACTTTTCCGGTGCTGGACCAAATTGTATCAAGAACTTCTGGTGGAAGAAGTTTCCTTCTACACACCAACATTTGGCCCGCATATTCACCTCATATTTAAAGTCAGAAACGCCCATTCCGCACTGGCTGGTGTTAGGACGCACTATACTCCTACCGAAAAAAAGCAACTTGTCCAAACCAGAGAATTACAGGCCAATAACTTGTTTGAACACACTGTATAAGGTCTTTACAGCTGTCCTGAACAACAGGATTGATCGGCGAATTGAGCCTGTGTGGCGTGAGATGTACGAACAACGTGGCTCCAAAAAAGGTGTAGCAGGCTGTCGAGAGA
>CAKNWT010054433.1:0-11123 GCA_932066315.1 Andricus coriarius | reverse complement strand
TTTTTACTGTTAAAATTAGTAAACTTCTGAAAATAACTAATTCATCATTCAAAATTAAGTGTACTGAATGAATTAGTAAAATTTCTACTAATTCAAATTCAAGACTAATTCATTTTACAGCTCGTTCAGGACTAATCCTACGGAAAATTTCGTTATGCAAGTCATGTCAGAAAAAATGTATAATTCGAATTCTTCCATTGAAAAAATATATAGTTAGAAAAAATGATTTAAAAGTAGTTTTTATGCTTGAAAGGTTTCAATGATCAACTTAGATAAATGTAACAATTTAATGATTTTCTATCTATCACCGAAGTTAAGCAGCGCTTGGCTCGGTCGGATCTCGGATGGGAGCCATAGTTACTAATTGTATCTGAATTTTAGAAAACTATTTTCAATAGTTTCTAGGTGACAATTATGATTCACGTTAAAACATCAAATATCCTATAAATAATTAATTTAGATCACCAAATTTTTTGTAGACAACTGCTCACGAATTATATGGTTAATAATTAGTTTAATAAATTGTTATCAATCTTTGCATTATTTCCTAATTATTATCAGCTTAAATTTTTACGTGCATGTTGATGCTGATAATAATGTACATCATAAACCGAAAATTCAACCTCTTAATGAAGACACGTGTCCTGTAATTCAGTTAGTGATGGGTCGTAATGATCGAGGAGATAACACCAAGCAAATTGTTATACTGAATATTCCCAGACCTTCTCTTCGCACGTCACCAACGTTTCACTATTTTATTGACAACGTTCGCCATTATCAGCTAGTCCTAAATTAATTTACCTACACAATTACAAAATTTGTCCTATAATACCAGTAAATCACTTCTACTGACACAATTAATACAATATATTCTTACGAAATCGTGAAAAACATTTTACGACTCTTTATTCCTTTAATCCTCTTTTTTTTTACTGAAAAATTTAATATAAAAACATAGTTCATCGATTTCATGTTGAATCGGACAGTCTGGTATTGGAGATATCACGGAATCATTTGGGTCGGAAATGTATTATTTTCCTAGATAAGATATGAGGCACTTATCTTTTGGTTTTTGTCAAAAAACTTTTTTCAGAAACTTAGGGCTACTTGAATATTTAAATTAATTATGAAAAAATTACATAAATTTTTTTGAAGTTGTATCTTGAGAACAAATTAAAATAATTTAATTTTCTTGCCGGTAACTTATAGGGAAATCGACACTTTTTCAAATTCTATAGAGAAATTTAAAAAAATTTAAATGACCAAAATAGCGTGAATTTTTTGAAATAATTAAATAGTGGATTTTTTCAAAAGGGCTACATTTTATTTTCTTAGATTTATAGTTATAAGAGAAAGATGATGATTTAAAATAAAATTAATTTTTTGTAATATCAATTCTTTTTATAAATATTCTTAGTTTTGGGGCCAAATGAGCTAAATAATATTTACAAAATACTCATTTACAATATTCAGAAATATCAAAAATTTTACTTCTCACTTTACAAATAAGCAAAAATCGTAACTTCATCAATTTTCTTACTTAAATTCTAAAGGATCTGATATTTATAAATTCTGTATTTGTATATTCTGTGAATTTGCACTGCTACAAATATTCTAAACTTTCGTACGTTAAATTATCGAAAAAGTTTCTTGATTTTCTGTTACATGTAGAACCATAAAACTTCCATTACTCGAAACAAACCATTTTTTTGTTACAAGTTTCGTAATTTCAAAATACAATGGATGACAAAAATTTCGTAATTGTAATTGCAAATTACGAAAGTTTTTGAATTTTCCTAAAATTATCTTATATTTGCGAAACTTGTTTAAATTTGTATTAATGTAATTAAAATATTCTCCAAATGAAAATTAACAAAACTAGAAAAATTCAGAAATGTCAAATTGCCGAAATTATTAAATTCCTAAAATGACATAAATACCCCAAATTTTTAAAATCACAAAATTTCCAGAATAAGTAAATTCTCGAAATTACAAATTGCTGAAGTTTAAAATTCCCGAAAAAAGTGTATGTAATATTATTATCGGTCAAAATTATTTACAGCTTATTTCAGGGATTTTTATGATTCTGGTTTCAAAATTTCGAAAATCGAAAATTTCAGAATTTTACTTGTTTAATTAACTGTAGCTCTAAAAATATATCAATTTTTTTGATAATAATTTTTAGTAAATTTATTTTATTCGTTAATTTGAAACTGTAGAAATTATTATTTTTTGGAAATTCTCCAGTCATAAAAAAGAAAGTTTTCCTGTATGAAGGAATGACTTACCAAGAAGGAAACTCATAGAATATCCTTCTAACATTACTTTCAATAAAAAAAAAATTAAATAGAAGGTGGTATGTAAAAAAAATCACTTTTTACTTTTTTTTAATCTACGCTAACTTTGTAGTCTTAAAAAAAATTTAAGTTTCTTTCAAGGATTTGAAAAAAGTGTAAAATAGCACTAAAAGCTTTCTTTCAGAAAATTAAATATTTCAATTTGCTTCCAAGTCATGAATTATATTCATATATCAACAATTGCTACTGTTATACAGGGTGTTTTTTTTAACTTGAGACATCGAAATATCTTAAAATCAGACGCATCCTATGAAAAAAGAATCTTCAATAAAAACTTTTTGTTTTCGAGGAGAAAAGCGATTTTGAACAAAAATCCCCCCTCCCACCCCCCAGGAGACATTGGGCGGGTGGTTTTTTTCGCAAATCGAAAAAAAATTTTCGAATAAAACTTACGTATTTCATGAAGGAGAATCTAAATTTGTGAAAAAAATTGGGGTTCCCATTTGAAATTACAAAATTACCCTCCCCCCTGCCTCCTGGGGGGGTGGGGTCAATTTGTTTAAAGTCGCTTTTCCCCCTCGTAAATAAAAAGTTTTTATTTCGGATATTTTTTCATAGGATGCGTTCTTCTTGAGATATTTTCATGTCTCAAGTTAAAAAAAACACCCTGTATAATTGTATCAACAAATCACCGTGTTATTTATTTTCTTTAGGTTCTCATCTCCTCTTTAAAAAAAATTGCTAACAGAGAACTCATTCATTTGTTTTTAACAAATATGTTAAACAAATTCCCGAAAGGAATATTTCTTCATGGGGATTTAGGTTTTTTACAACAAGTTCTATCAGAAGCAAGTTAATAACGAAAAATAATAAGATGTTTAGCTAATAATTAAATTAACAATTGTTATAAGCATTTTATTTACTAAATACGCAACTGTTAATGTTTTTTAATAGAGTTAGTGCTTTTTTTAGTTTGTTTTAATAGAACCTCAGCATTGTTATTAAAAGAAAAAATTTTAGCGAAAAATTTAACGATAACTTATTTTGACAACAAATAGTATAAAAAGTGGCACAAATGGACATTTAAAATGGACAAATGTTTCATTAAAGTTACAATTTTCATGATTAAATTGTTTTTAAAAAATTACGAATTCCACAACATCACTTGGAAAGAGGAGCTTCTTTTATCATTTATAAAATAGCAAGCTACGACAATTATTATAAATCGTTCAATTTTTATGGATTCTTTCGTGTTTTTTTTTTTATTTCCTTTGGCATTTTTTTCCTATCTTCAGCATCGCTGGACTGGATGCGCAGGAGTATTCGAAAGCAAAAAAGTATTATCAGGCAAAGTTAATTGTTATTAATAAATTAAATTAACAAACAGTCAACATTATGGATTTTTCGATTGCAAATACAATTTTTGCGTTTAAATTACTTGCTCTTATTGACAAAATTATACTCGATCATAAAAATGTGCCATCCGATATTTTTTATAATTTTATGAAAAAATTAAGTAAACAAATTCCCATTTCCCACATTTAAAGACAGAGAGAAATAGTCTAATCTGATATTTTTTATTAAATAAGCAAATTATATAAACAAATGCCCAGTGTGGACTTTTGAAGGCAGAAAGAAATCGCTTTTTCTCTTAACTTTCCCTCAATGATGTTATCAGTGCTGTTGAGTAATGAAAATTTGCCATCCGATATTTTTTATAATTTTATAAACAAATTATATAAGCAAATGCCCAGTGTGGACATTTAAAGGACAGAGAGAAATAGTCTTTTCTCTTAATTTTGTTGAAATTATGTTTTCAGTGATGTGATTGATGAAAATTTGTAATCCGATATTTTTTATTAATTTTATGAAAAAATTATATAAACAAAGGCCCAATGCGGACTTTTAAAGCCATATGGAAATAGTCTTTTCTCTTAATTTTGTTTGAATTATGTTTCAGTGACGTTTAGTAATGAAAGTTTGTCATCCGATATTTCTCATAATTTTATAAACAAATTATATGAACAAATGCTTAATTAATTTTTTCAAAAAAAAAAGAATTTCAAAATCTGTCAAGAATTTCCTTCTACAAGTTATTTTAAACCCCGTTTTTTTATTTCATTCTACTGTGAGACGGATGAACGTAATAATTGTGTATTAATGCGTTGTAATGTGTAATGGGCATAATAGTGCGTAATAATGCGTAATGTGCGTAATAATGCGCAAAAATACGTAAAGGACGTAACCGCACGTAATATGCCAAATAGGGATAAATCCGTTGGTTTGGCTTAATTGTTTTAAGATTTCCTGAATTAAGTCAGTGATAAATGATTTTCTCGAACAGATAATGCGAGAAGATTGTGAGTTATATAAGTGAGAAATATTATGGCATAAATTAATGCTTTACATAAAGCAAACCAAAGTCAAATACATTCTACTAAAACTGGGTTGCGGAGTTTAGCGACTGATTATGCTGAGCCTTAAGGTAATGTGACTTAGTCTATAGTTATGGCCTAATATGCATACTTCAGGTTGCCAAATGTTTCGTGAGAGCGCGAAAGAGGGTTAGAGGTTGAGGGTTTGTGGGTGCGAAACCAACCGTGGAATTTCTCGCTTCTCGCTCTATATATTTCTCCACTCTATAAAAGCTCATGAGAGTTGGCGAAGCAAACGAGTTCCACTGACTGAAAGCCTTTCCCATTGACTGCCGTATCCCCGAAAAGTACGTAACCTTCATTCTGGATTTACTAGGCGCCATACTTTCAGAGCAAACTTTGAACATCGAGATACATTCCAGATCCAATACGCATCCAAACTTCGACAGAAAAACTACAAATTGTATGGGTAAAACGGTGTTAGAGGCAAAAGAGAACAGAAAAAAATAATAGAACATTTTTTTAACCGACCAACTCGACTCGTCGAGATCTGAAATGTTAAGCAAGGATGGATGCGGTTAGCGCTCGGATGGGTGACCGTTCGGGATTCTCTCTTAGTCAAATTTTGTGATCGAATTTTAAGATTCAAATTCATATGTCGGTATCCGGCTCTGCTTAGGAGTTTTGGTTTTCTGTAGTTTTCGACTTCTCTGACCAAATGTTAAGGCGCCTTTTAATAAAAATCTGGCTGCAGACGGTATGGAATTTAGGGACTGAAAGATTTTTGTACAATATAATTATAAATAATCACACGTTTATACCTTATATCACACAATATAATACAATTCTAAAAATATGCTCGATTTCAATTTTTTTTAAATGTTGAGTTCAATTGTTGACTTTTACAATCATTTTGATAATTTTGATAATTCACAGATTTTAACGTTAAATATTGAAATATACCGATTCGAAAGCCTTAGTCGTTAAAGTAGTTACTTTGCCAAAAAACAAGTATCTGGAAAAAAGTTGACTAAGAATTTAATGAATTGAAATAATTTTTTTAGCCATGTATTATGACAAACAAAATATTATTTCTGAAGAAATAACTTTACAACTTACAAAAAATAATTATCTTAACAAAAGTTGTTGCAATTCATTTTTTCTTACTATCGCTTCTAGCCATTTGTTTAAAAATGGTTCAAACAATTTTGAAAATAAGTAATTAATCTTTAAATCTAATTATTTGTTTAAAAAATTATTAAATCAAATTGTTTTAACGATTTCAGTGTAGAAAATTTTACTTTTAAAATTCAAAACAGCAGATTTGTAGAGACTATTTTTCGACAAAAAATAAGCCATCAATTATTAAAATTCAACCAGTATAAAAAAATGTTCATTACAAATAATTTATTTTCTTTGAAAGAACATCACCAGTTTTTTCAAATTTTTGCGTTCTGGCACAAAAAATTCCTAATACCAATGTAAAGGTGCCATTTAATTTGAAATTTTTTATATAACAAAAAAAAATAATTTTTTAATCAAAAACTTTTTAAGTTGCTTTGAACTTTACACTTTAATTTGTTCCATTCAAAAATAATTGTTATGTGAAAGTCTTTTATTTTTATGTATAAATAACAATTGAAAAATTTTTCATTTGAAACGCCTTGAAATAAAAATAATTTAAATCCTAATTTAAAAAGTGTTAAGCTTAAAAAAATGCACATTGTTCAATTTAAAATGTTTCTAGGTTAAAATTGCTTAAAAATAAATAATTTTCAACATTTACAAATTTATTGAATAATTCTTCAATAACAAGTATTAGAAATAATAGTGTGGATTTATATTTTGAATCCAGATATCTTTAAACTGATCAATTTAGAACATTTTAAATTACAAAATTTTAAGTTTATGGTCACAATTAATTAAAAAAAATTTAACTTAAAAGTGTTGAATGATTTTGTTTCGTAAGTTTCTGAGTTAACTGTGTTCCCTTATTGAAATATTTTTCTACTTTTCATGACTAATTTGACCACGAACTTTTCAATGATGAACAAAAAAAATTGTGAAAATGGTAATTAGTAATCAAAAATTTAGTCTGTTTGGACATAACCCCCCGAGAAACGGTCTCGATAATTCTGAAGAATACCGTCAACTCAAATAAAAATAATATTGGTTTATAATTATTATTGTAATTTAATTCATATAGGGTCACTAACTAATAAATTATTGCACTGTTATTTAATATACTGTTTAATAATAGTTAATTTTAATTAATATTAATTAATTATTTTGAAATAATATTTTAATTTAATTTTTGAATACTTGGAAAAATAATATCAATATGGTAACATTATTATAACTATTTTTTTCTATTATTTTATTAGTTATTATAGTGATACAAATAATAATATTAATAATATTTAAATTGGAATCGTTTTAAACTTGAAGCCAAAGAGCAAGAAGGTATTTTTATTTATTTCGTGATATTTAAATTATTATTTGTTTTAAATTCTAAAACTTATATTTCATATTACATTGTTTTGTGTCTAAAGAACACAACGATTATATATAATTATCTGTAAGTTATTAAAAAAAAGTTGAAAAATCTGAACGAGTGCTTAAATTCGAATTAGATTAATTTATTTTCAAAATATATTTGCTAAGACAAGAACTTTTTAATTCTCTATAAATTCATTTGAACAAGTTGACATATAAATAAATCTAATTTAGAATAATTTTTTGCCTTATTCAGTTAACTCCGTCCTTATTCGATTAATGTTACAAGACCAGCTGCATTATTTTAATTAACTATATTCTTATAGAAAGAATATGTCACATAATATTCTGCAAAATAAAAAATAAATCTGATTATGCTCTTTCAAAAATTTTGAAAAGAGTAACATAAGGTTAATTATGATCCAAAATACGAACTATTATTTTACCTTATTTTACATGAAGATACATAGAAAAAGTGTATCAAAATATAAGAGGCTAGGATCGAAAACTTTTGAATGTTTATTCTGTAATAATTATTTGTAAATGAAATTTGGGTTAACGATGTTCTTGCAAAACAGGACAGTTTTAAAATTCGTAAATCCGAAAAACAGGTGGTCTGCAATTTGAAATAGCAGTTTATATTCCTGAATAACGAGAGATTATACATTGTTATTGTATTGTCTGCGATTGAATTATAAAGCGATTAAATATTTCAATTAATTCGTTTCGTATTGAAATTTGAATACACAGTATTCATATTAACTACGTAAACATAATTGTCAATGCGGCAAATGTGTCATCTGCGTGCCTGTCAGCGACGCGTCCCAACCTATTATTTGCGGTTATTTCCGATTTCGTCCCTCAAATGTATTCAATGTTCACAAACTATACTACGTGATATATAAATACTTATCAAAACGTTAAAATATATATTTTTTATAAATATTTCTCTCCGGACATTATTCTTCAGAAAATTTTATTTAGTATTATAATGTAAATATCAAGAGATTTATTATGCGCGGAAAAGATTTAGATATAAAAAAGTCGCTAATGGTTTTTAGGAATCTCAAAAAGCCAGTATGTGGCAGTGGGGCCACGCGGCAGAAGTGAAACTTGGATGGATTAAGTTTAGAATTATTCGTGAGGAATCATCATGAGTTTTGAGGGGATCGCATAGTGAGAGAGTGCAGAGATAAAAGAGAGAGGAGAGAGAGAGAGAGACTTTTCTCCTTCTTTTTTCATTATTGTTATAATTGTCTAGAATGAGCCGAAAAGTGAGGTTGTTTGCAAGTGTATTTTTTAATTGTAAATCATTTTCTTACTTATTTTTTTTTTTAAATTATTCATGATAAAATGGATTCCTTTTCAATATTAATTTAAAATAATACATGCTTTGCTTAGACTGGCAGTAGGGGGGATATCGAAGAGGAGTCTTCAGAGTAATTGCGAATCGCCGCACTAAAGGAAGACCCGAATAGAGAGGTTGGTCATTTTTTTCAATTCACTCCCCTCCCAAAAGAAGTTTCACTTCAAAAAAAAAATGTTAATAAAAAAGATTTTAAGAAGTAAGAATTATTTTATTTGAAAATATCGTGCATAAATGAAGTGCTTCTTCGAAAAGTACATAAACGTATTTTGTAACTTATACACCTGAGTTATGTCCCCCTTGGTTTATTCTTTCCTGATTAATATTTTCTTAATTATTTTTTCTGTGCACTTGTAATCTCAACCAAATTCAGTATTTTCTGCGAGCTGAATTCACCCCCTCAATAACACATTATTTATTATTTTGACTGGTTTTCACCAGTCAAAATTATCATTCTTTCTGAAATTCCTTGTTCCATAGTTAAAATTATAATTCTTTGCAGAAATTTCCTTTTCCCATTTGTCAACATTGTATTTCTTTATTGAAATATTCTTATTCTGTTCAACATTATTAAATTAAATTTATACGATCCGCAGATCTTGTAAATGGGGCATTATTTTGAAAAAATCAAAGTTGTCCGACTTTTTTTTATGAAACATACATATTTTTTCATTTGTTTACCTCAAAACAAATCTTAGGATTTTTCCTTCAAAATATTGGAGGCTAAAAAGAAGGGTTTTTGTTTTTTAGATGATTACAAGTACTTTTTAAAATAAATATTTGCCTTTCAAAAATGAAACTTACAAATAAATTTGACGTTTTAATAAAAAATACATATTTTTTCATTTGTTTATCTCAAAAGAAAGCTTAGAGGTTTTCCTTTAAGATATTTGAGGGTGAAACGCAGGGTTTTTGTTTTAAATTTGATTACAATTATTTTTTAAACTAAATATTTGCCTTGCAAAAATAAAACTCAAAAATTATTTTGAAACTTTGTGAAAAGAGACATATTTTTTCATTTGCTTATCTCAAAAAAACTTAGTTTTTTCCTTTAAGATGTTTCAGGGTGCAAAGTTGGATTTTTTTGTTTCCTTATAAGCAGTTATTTTAAATAAGTATTTGACCTTCTAAAATGAAACACAAAAATAAGTTTGACCTTTTTGTAAAAGACATATTTTTTATTTTTTTATTCTAAAATAAAGCTTAGGATTTTTTCAATAGGATATTTTAGGGTAATAAGTAAGGTTTTTATTTTTTATATTTGAAAATAAGCGATGAGGTATTTTTGCGAAGAATATATTAGCTATTTTGGCGATTTGTAACTCTTGTAATAGCGATACAAAAAATGTCCGATATTTTTTCGAAATATTTACTTATTACTTATTATTAAATATTTTTTACACACTGTTTCTAATAATCGTAATCATATTTAAAAAAAATAAATATTTGACCCTCATTTTTGAAATATTTTTTACACACTGTTTCTAATAATCGTAATCATATTTAAAAAAAATAAATATTTGACCTTCATTTTTGAATGAGGCCTTTCTGAAATTTTTTTTGAGCTAGAAAGAAAGCTTGGCCTTCTTCCTTTAAATACATACACAAACTTTCTTTCTATTTCGAAACAAAAAATTCAAAAAAGCGTCCCTCTGTAAATAAAGTTAAATGTATAAAAAAATGCTAATGATCAATGAAAAGGCGTGAAAAACCCTATCGTAACCATACTGAGCGAAATTTTTTTCTCGCCTTTAGAAGAGTTACTATCATTGCTTATTTTCATAAATAAAGTATAAAAATCCCACTTTTTAACCTCAAATATCAGAAAGGAAAAGCTTTCTTGTGTGATACTAATAACAAATAAAAATAGAAAACAAATGCCTATTCCCCTAAAAGTTAAAATAATTTTTACTACTATCCAAGAGCACACAACTTTGTATATTGTGCATACGATACTTTTTATAACAAATGCATGATTTCAGACGTTTTTTCTAACGCAGGCATGATTTTTGCTCCTATGAAGGAATTTGGGAAACTTTTTTTAATTTTAATATAAATTTAGGATATTTTAGAAAATTATGAAAAATTTCAGAAACTTTGTAAATATAAATGACCAAAAATTGGGTGAATTTTGGAAATCGATGGAAATTCAAAGTACCCAAAAAATTCCAGATTTACTGTAAATTTTTGGTTATTTATGGTAAATTATAGTAATTATGGGTAATTTATGGTAACTTCTAGATCGAGTTGGTTCGATTTGTCAAATAATTTCTCAACGCGATTAACTGGTCGCTTGATACTTTTCATTGTTCACCTCTGGCGTCACTTTTTATTCCCGAGAGAGTTAAAAGGGCTTTTCACTCTCTAGTGACTGAAAACTAGAACCTTAGCCCTACTTCAAAGACATTGAAAAGGCCTGAAATCATGCTTGTTTTATGAAAATGCAATTTTGAAGCCTCCTGTCCTAGCAATGTATTATAATTATCCACGCGCGGATCTACAATGATGGCGAGACCGGCAATCGCCCCCACCCCCAGGATTTTCTGACTTACCTTCACTTTTTTCTTTTTCACTGAGAAATTAAGAAAA
>CAKNWT010054431.1:0-12461 GCA_932066315.1 Andricus coriarius | reverse complement strand
GAAGTTAATAACACAGACATTTATTATAATGGAGTTTAAGATGATATAAAAAATTTCGCAAAACGCGAGATAATTGATGCTAATGTATACGATAAAGCCGAAGAAGCTTTAACGAAATGAAATTAAAAATAACAAACGTACAAAATTACAGTTGTTAATGTGTTCACCTTTAATTGCCAAAGGTCTATGAATAAACGTATGGGAGGCACGAAGACTGTCCGAACTGATTGTCCGAAGTTTGACACCAGTGATTTCTTAATTTGAAGAAACAAAATGTTTCTAAATTTAAGAAAATGGAATATCCATGTCCAAAAGGTGGAAGCTGTTTTACATAAAAATAAAATTCTTAATTTGAGTTTTGTTTTGTCAATGTGTGATGCGCCGATTTTTCAAAGCGAATTGACAGTTTTAAGAATTATGGTTTACACACGCACTACTCTAAAACTCTTTGAGATTAGATTACGGGTGCCTACTGGACATTCGTCGCATTCTGTTGGGGTCATTTCCTTAACTGCGCCGCTGTACATGTTTATTTTTCCCCGCCTTCCCGCGGTATTAACAGGTATATATAATCCACGAAGAATAGTTAGTCTGGCTTTTGTTTTTTCCAAAATTGCAAAGACCTCACCACTAGACGTTGATACTACAATTTGTTCTTCGGTTGGCATGGTCGTAAGGACATTCTTCTGTGTTCTCAATTTAATTGATTCATCGGCAGGAAAAATGTATCTTCGAAGTTCAAATATCCGGTTCATATTATTGATGGGAATAAGTCTGATAAATGGAAGTTCTTCAAATTCAAATCCATGCATGAGCTGATGAGAATTTCTTTTATGAGGATACCTGGAGCTGGCGTAAAGAGAAGACTCGGCAGGAGAAGGAGAATTGGCAGAAGACTGAGATCTGACATGAGGAGTAGTACTTCTGGAAGAATGAATGTCAGAAGAAGAAAAAGGCCTCGAACTATGAACACCAGAAATAGGCTCGCCATCAGGCAAACGATCGAACTGTGAATCTAATTCTGCAACAAGATATAGAGGATTACATTTTAGACACTTATAATGTAAATGCCAGTTGATCAATGTGATCCCGACATTGGATCAATTATCCCTAGTGAATTTTCATAAGCAGCTACTGTGGAGTATCAGTATGCTAGTTGTGACCATCGAATGCACATTGAAATATTAAATCTGAACTTTTAAAAAAAATTCTTGCTTTTTTTTTAACGAACGAATCATTAAGTTTCGAGGAATATTTGAAAAATGTATAAAATAAAACAAAAATCATTGACTTGTCCACTATATATAAACTATATATAACTTTTTCTCCTGGGTTTTCAATAGTCCATTATGCACCAATAGTCAGAAGGAACATATAATATGCGAATATAGGTACACAATGATCCTTATGGCAAGTGGCTTATAGTTATACTGCACTGTAGTAGAGCAAGTTTTTATTTTTTTGCCTGCAAATTCAACCAATCCATTTTTGGTTGAAGAGTTATCTTTGTTATTTAAACATTAAACTACATGGTTCCAAAAATGGTATTTTTTGGTTGAATTCGATGGTTTTTTACTTTAAAAAACTTTCTTGCTGAAAAATGCACTGTGTTTGCAAATTATTTACGGCTGGCGTGGGATAGCGAGGGTAAAACGCGTTTTTAATTTAAAGTCATTGAATTAAAGAAGCTAAAATTACAAAGGTGAAAAACGATATAAAATTTGTAGGTCTAGTCGTGATTCTACTGATTCACTACAATTATAATTTGATTGGATCTAATTCAACTATGATCCGAGTTCCAGCCTGCGAGTCAACTCATATGTCACATAAAAAATATATTCAGTTAGTTTTGTAAATTAAGCCCATTAGACGATCAAGTCGGGAAAATCACTTTAATTCACAATTGATCCATAAGGGAAAAAAGGTAGACACTTTTCCCGGATCATTCATCACTTTATTCCACGATAATCTGAAAAGGCATAACACTACCAACTGTTCAAGAATCACTTATTAAAGTTGAAAAGACTTTAGGCTAGAATGAGTATTAAGGCCCAAGAACGCACAGGTCGGAATTCCAAACGATCATAATCAATATCACTTTGAATAATGTAGCTCGTAAAACTTGGTTTCAGAAAGAGGCATTTGCAAGATTCTTAGAAGGGGTGGTAAAAGTTGGTTTTCAATTTTTTGTCCTTGAGAATAATAGTAGCAAAGTTTTTTTAAATGTTGTATTATTCAACTGATTAAGACATCTACTTTTTCTTTTTCACCGCAACTTTATATGCTAAGAGCTTCAATTTGAACGCCCACTTAGGAAAATCGGATCTCAAAACCACTAGTGAACCAAGCCACATGCGTAGCACGCGATGATAATGTGCGCGCAGCGGCCAGATTTTTCACCTTAAAATTATTGGCTATTTTTTTAATTTGCATAATTTCCTAATGTGGATTGCAAGAAGCTTTTTCGCGAAAAGCACGAACCTGAAATTTTTAAATCGATATCTCAAGTAGTTTTCGAGATACGGATTTCAAACATTTTTTAAATGGATTGTGAATCCGGAACGAAAACTTAACTGTTCTGGATCCAGAACGCGTTTCTTTTAGGAACGGTTTTATGCAATTTCCGAAAGCGGTTTCGGAACAGCACGATACTACAACTCGTTCCCACAACGATTCGCAGGAAATTAGTTCCCACCTTTGAAAATAGGAGATGCTTCTTGGAACTATTGGATAGGTCTTTTCGAGGCATGTTTCTCAGGACATGTCTTCGCAGGAAATCACTTCGCACTTATAAAAAACATTAGATGCTTGAAAGCACCATTGGAAAGGTCTTCCCCGCAAAAGTCTACCCAGGAAATAACTTCCCACCTTCAAAAAAATAGAAGATGCTTCGAGGCATTATCGTACTGGACTTCCAAAGACAAGTCTTCTCAGAAAATAAATTCTCACTTCCATTAAATATATAAGATGCTTCGAGGCACCTTTGGATAAGTCTTCCTGAAACATGTTACCACAAGGAAATAAATTTCTGTTTTGAAGAAAACTAGGAGATGCTTCGAGGCACCATTGGACAGGACTTCTCAGGAAATCGCTTCCCACTTTCAAAAAAACATGAGATGCTTCGAGTCACCGTTGGACAGGTCTTTTCGGGACAAAACTTTCTGGGACATGTCTTCCCAGGAAATCGCTTTCGATTTCCAATCAAATATGAGAAGCTTCGAGGCACTTTTTCACAGGTCTGCCCAGGACACGTATTCCCAAGAAATCACGTTCTAACTTCAAATAAATAATAGTTGCTTCGCGGCACCATTGGACAGGACTTCCCTGGACAAGGCCTTCCAGGAAATCACTTCTCACTTCCAAAAAAAATATAAGATGCTCAGAGGCACCATTGGTTAGTCTTCCCGAATCATGTCACCCCAATGAAATTACTTGACACTTTCAAAAAAACATAAGATAAGAAGAAAACATTAGATGGTTCAAGGCACCATTCGACATGTCTTTCCGGGATATACCTTTCCAGGAAATCACTTCCCACCTTCAGAAAAATAGGAGATGCATCGAGGCACCATTATACAGGACTTCCCAGGAAATCACTTCCGACTTCAAATAAAATATGAGATGCGTCGAGGCACCTAAGGACAGGTCTGCCCGGGATACGTTTTCCCAGCAAAATAATGTTTTACCTTAAAAAACATAGGAATTGCTTCGCGGCACCATTGGACAGGACTTCCCTGGATAAGGCTTCCCTGGAAATCACTTTTTACTTCCATAAAAATATGCGATGCTTCGAAACACTATTGGACAAGACTTTCCAGGACGTATTTTTTCAGGAAATCACTTCCAACATTGAAAAAAATAGGAGATGCTTTGACGCACCATTGGACAGGTCTTCTACACTTCTGGGGACATGTTTTTTGAAATCTGTGGAAGACCTATCCAATGTTGCTAGCAGCAAATCCTTCTTTTTCAAGTGTGAGAAGAGATTTTCTGGGAAGACTTGTCCGGGAAGACCTGTACTATGGTGCATCAAAGCATCTTATATTTTTTTGAAAGTAAGAAGTGATCTGGGAAGACTTGTCCTGGGAAGACATGTTCCAGGAAGTGGGAAATGATTTCCCGGTGAGACATGCCCTATGGTGCCTCAAAGCATCTTATATTTTTTGAAAGTAAAATCAGATTTCCTGGAAAGACATGTCCCAGGAAAACATACCCAGGAAGACATGCCCAGGAAGACATGCCCAAGAAGACCTGTCCAATACTGCTGATAACATAAGCGTATTAATTGAGACGTGCGAAGTTAAGGGCGTACAGATGCTTTGTGTTTCCCTTGTCCATCTGAACTGCTGCAAATATCCCTAAAAATAATATATATTTGGTAAAATGTAACAATGTAAATTATCATAAACAATTCTGATGAACAAATTGAAAATGTTGGCAGTCAACTGCTGAAAGCGAATGAGTAAGGATGTGGCACAATATGTGGCTTTATAGCTAGAGCGCCAGAGGAGCTCACCATGGGCTCCTCGCCCATCCTAAAACTAACTAACTAACTAGGTACTGCAATTGTCACCGTCACATACATAATTACTGAAAGAACTGGAGGAAAATATGGCAAACGGTATCTCCGGAACTTAAAAAGGTAGAAAATCGGAAAAGACCTTACTGACAGAAACGAGTGACCAAATGGTTACCGTATTACCAGATCAAATCAGCTAACGGAGGAAGGACATCCAGAAACACCTCATCTCTATGTACATTCCGTTTTAAGAGTTGCTGATCATGAAGCTGCTACATCGAAACATTTGGACAAAATCATATATTTCCGCTGGAGTTAATGCAATTGTGCCAAGCTTACAAAAACATTATTCATTTCCGTTTTGTGAAACCGTTTATGATTCTCTTCTGGCTAAATTACCAGATTCATATCTACAAATACTACTGGGAAGAAAGTAATTCGTGTCACGATTAATTCGCTCATATTTTCCACTCACAAGTCCACGTGCATAGATGGTACCCTCCTAACTGTGCACGTCTCAACCAGTACCATCAGATTTTCATATCACAAGTCTACGTGCGCAGAAGGTACCCTCCCATATGTGCACGTCTTAAATATTGCGATTAGATTTTTACTTACAATCCATGATAATAAAAGTCATCATTCTGTAGATGAGGTTATGCACGAGAGCTTCGAGTAGATGTCAGGGATTATTATTCTTAATTTGAAGCTTTGCTTACGGTTTAAGTTGAAGACAGCTGAGACAGGACTCAGTGAATGTGCTAGGGCCTTAAGAGACATTAAGGCGAGTTCTGGGAATGTATTTTCAGTGATTATTTTTATTATGAATTTTTCTGAAAGTTTTACTTAAAGGGAGTTGAAACGGAGTTTGTTTAATGTGCTAGGGGCACTTTACGGGGTTTGCTGAATATTAGTGCGGTAATGGCAATATCAACTTGAGAATGTTTTTGTAGTAATTATTATTTATTGGCCATTTTTTTGGCGCATTCAGTTGACGGGGTCTAAGACGGGTTCCTTTAATTTGGCTAGGGATAGTTTTTTGTGGGCTTTGGAATATTACTGCGGCAATGGCAGTGTTAACTATAGTTTAGAGAAGGTGTCTGGGGTGCTTAATTTTTCTTGGCTTTTATAGATGGAGGCAGCTGAAACGGGGCTTGTTGAATACGCTGAGGGTAGTGCTAAGGGGCTGTTGATTATAACTGCGGATGTGGCGATATTAACCAGAGACTTAGGGAAAGTGTTTGTGTTGATTATTTTTAATTTAAAATTATTTTTGCGGTTTGAGTTAAAGGCAGCAGAGACAGGGTGCGTTAAATGTGCTAGCGATAATTCTTGGGGGTTGTTGAATATTTCTGTGAACATGATGATACGAAAAAGAGGCTTGGGAAGGTGTTTGAGGTATAGTATATTATGCACCTAGGGGGAGAAAAAGTGCCTCTCCCCCTTGGTGCATACGATATTTTTTATAACAAATGGATGATTTCAGATATTTCGCGAAATACAGTCATGATTTTAGTCCATATTAGATTTTGAATAAAGAAGCATACATTTTATGTTAACTTATTACAAATGGTCAAAAATTCAGTAAAAAAACTGTCGGGAATTTTTGGTAATTTACGGTATCTTTAGAGGTGATTTATGGTAACTTCCCATAAATTTCCAAAAATTCAATTCAAAAATGTTTATAAATTTTCGGTCATTTATATTAATTTCACAGGTCAATATCGTGACGTACCATAAATTGACCAATATTAATTTTTTTTATTTCCATAAATTTCCCGAAATTTATGTAAATTTTCGGTCATTAATGGAAATTTTACCGGTAAATATGAAAAATAACCATAAATTACCCAATATTAATTTTGTTAAATTTTCATAAATTTCCGGAAATTTATGAAAATTTTCGGTCATTTATGGTAATTTTACCGACAAACATGGTAAATTACCATAAATTACCCAAAATTCATTTTTTAACATTTCTATAAATTTCCGGAAATTTATGCAAATTTTCGGTAATTTATGGTAATTTTACCGGCAAATATGGTAAATTACCATAATTTACCCAAAATTCATTTTTAAAAATTCCCATAAATTTCCGGAAATTTATGAAAAATTTTGGTCATTTATGGTAATTTTACCGGTAAATATGGTAAATTACCCAAAATTCATTTTTAAAAATTTCCATAAATTTCCGGAAATTTTCGGTAATTTGTGGAAATTTTCGGTAATTTATGGTAATTTTACAAGTAAATATGGTAACCTACCCTAAATTACCCAAAATTCATTTTTACAAATTTCCATAAATTTCTGGAAATTTATGAAAATTTTCGGTAATTTATGGTAATTCGATCAGTTATATATGGTAACTTTCCATAAATAACTGCAAAATTCTATTATCTGCAACAAAAATTTCCTCACAGTTTTTACGGCGAATCGACTGATAATAGTAAAATGCTAGCTCATAGACATATAATTTTCATTGTTCACCTCTGACGTCACTTTTCAGTCCCTAGGGAGTAAAAAGTAGAGCTTTAGCCCCGCTTCATAGGCATCGAAAATGGCTGAAATCATGCATGTGTTATAAAAATTATTATTAATCGGAATGTTTCAGTTGATGGTAGCTGAGACTCGGTTCGTTAAATTTACCTAGGGTTGTTTTTTGGAATTGCTGAATATTACTGTGGGGATAAGGATATCAACTTGAGTCTTGGTTAGGTCTCTGGGTTTTTATTTGATTTTTCGTTGGCTGTTTCAGTTGAAGGCAAGTGTGACGCGGTTCATTAAATGTACTAGGAGTTGTTTTTTGGGGTTCATTATTTAACTGCGGGGATGCTAATAATCGCTTAGAGTCATAAAAAGGCGTCCGGTGTGGAAGGTTGTCAAATGTTGATGAATATTACTGCAGTGATGATAATATTAACTAGAGTCCTAGAAAAGCGTCCACCCAAAATCATGTTTTTTGAAAAAAATATAATAACCCAAAAATCGCGATAAGAGCCCAAAATTCTGACAGGTTTACATTTAGGCTAAGTGGATATTTTATTTTGAGTGTAGTTTTTAGGAGATAGGGATTGTTTCTTAAAAAATAATGTTTGCAGTCTTGGAGAACCCCAAAAAGCCTACAATTCTGACGCTATTGATATTGATAGGCGCTTGCTAAAATAGTTATTGCTCTTCTTTTATTCTACAGAACTATTTTATGGAACAGCAAGCTTCAAAAGAAGAAGAAACTAAATAAAAGGTCCTCAATAAAAAAATAAAATTCCGGTATGGTATTCTTTTTCGAACATTTTTGCTTAAAACATTGGGAATAAGGATCTACATACGTCTGAAATATTTACTGGTTTAAAATATTATTAGTTTTAAACTGTTAATATAAAAACTGTTTGTCAATTAACACTTCTAGTATCAAGTTTCATTTGTACTATAGCTACCTTGATGATTCACATCTTCGTTACTCATCCCAAAGTTTGCTATAAAGTCCCTTGTTTTGGGCTCCATGCCTGATGATATTTCTGTGAAAAGACAAATGAGATTGATAAATTTGTAATATTAAAAATGCATTGCAAATAGTAATTCTAAAAAATATCTAAAAATTGTATTTAAATTAATTTGAAACCAATAATTGTGAAGAGTTTAATAAAAGCACAGATTCTTTGTGTAAACAAGTGATGACTTCAATGTAAATAGCAAGACATATTTACACATTCAATTTATACCTTACTTCAAAGTACAATCGAAATCTAAAATCGTTCTTTTGAGAGAAAAAAGTGACGCGGAATTCACAGGGTGACAAAATAAAAACTGATTTAAATGCCCTGTAAATTTCGGATTTTTAAGTTCTTTCCCCTACGAGATATTTTTTCTCGAAAATGTAGAATATTTGTAATGTTTCGAGTTTTAAAGAGAAAAGTTTCACATTCTGGCATCGAAACTTAAAAATTTGGCGAAAAGTAGCAAAGAGAGATGGAATCCTCTGAGGTATACAATTTTCACTATTAAAATATAGAAGACTCATTAAGATAAGTAAGTCCTGAAAGTCTATCTAAGTATTATACTTGAGTATAAGAAATACGATACTGATAATAAAAATGATTGCTGATTATTATCAACGATAATGTGTTCTTTGCTTACCAATAGAATTAAGAATAACGTATAAGGTTAAGACGACATCAGAAAAGATCCTCATTTTTTCAAAATGTAGGAGAAACTGATTAACGCAGAATTTTGAGAACAGCGTAACTAATGAATATTTAAATGTTTCGTGTATATATTATGTTCTGAGATATTTGTGTTTTCCCCTGCCCGAACATAAATTGCGTATGTGAATAGTTTTAGGAGTTTGTGTCATGTAATATTTCCATCAGTGTTTCTCGCACGTGTATACTTATTTTACCTTGAGAAACTCAGATAATTTGTATTCGAAGTAGTTTAACGTAATATATTATATAATCTTGAGAAGCTCAGAAAATTTAAGATAATGTCTGCGGAGTAAATATAAAATCGCTGTTTGACAACTATTAATAGGCGAGTGTTTTACGTAATTAAAAACCGTTTTTTTCACTTATATTATCCGAAAACAAGGTAACAGTAATTTTGAAACTGAACATGAGGCATTACATAACACCTTGTGTAACTGTTAATAACAATTAATAAAAAAAAACTCAATCTACCACAGAAAAAACAAAACGTAATCTTTACAGTGCTCTCAGAGTAATCTTTACCTACAACAAAAATTACCTTCACGTGATAAGATTTACCCACCACGTGGGAAAAGGCTACGATAACAATATTTAATAACAATATTTAATAAAATATTCTTTTGTTTCGATGCGAAAAAATTCGACTTTATCTACTTGAAAATGAGCCCAAACAAAAATTCACTTCTGTTTTTTTTTCTGTGACTGTTTCCTCGTAAAGAATTATTTTGTGTTTATGTATATCATATAATCATAACGTGGTCCCCTCGAGTGTCAACATCATAATTTAACCACGAAATTATTTCCAGTCTACTTTTTGCTCTACATGGCTTCAAAGAGTGTAAAGAAAGCGTTTTTTTTTTAAATAAAATAAATTTTCAATCATAGTTTAAAAAAATAAAATAAAAAAAAATTGCTATGATAGTCTTGAAGGACATGAAAAAAGATTTCCAAAATACTACAAAAATATTTTCATTTTTGATATTTCTCTCAACATATTTTATAAATCCTAAATTTGGAAAACGAACCTTTATCAAGAATTCGCACAATTTAAATTCATATTGGGATTTCGAGATGAGAAGAAAATGGCCATGTCATCACTGTACTGTAAAATTGTGCATATAGGATGAATGTGTTTATGCATAACTATTGTATAAATGTGATACAAAGTAGGGCTTGAAATATATCGCTCAGGAAGGCCCCTTTTGAATATCTATGGATCAACATCTGCGTCATTTACTTTAAAAAATACATTTTTCTCTGACGTGAAGTTTCTGAAGAATTTTTATATTTTCTGAAAGCATATCAAAATGATACGACTGGAGAGATTATTATGACCTCGAGTCTCGTGCCGTTAAAAATCCACCTGGCCGAAAAGAGATTCAAGTCTTCTGGGAGGAAGTATATGGAGATGATTATAAGCTAAGTGAAGACGCTTCAGATATATTACTCTTTCGTAACTTTTGCCAAAGGCAAAGGTTGTAAGGTCCAGAGGAAGAGTGTCCACTAATTGCTGCTGAAGAAGTGAAGAAAGTTATCGCTAGCACTAAGAACTTTTCAGCGCCAGGGCCAGATAAAACCAACAACTTTTGGTGGAAGAAGTTCACTTCTACGCACCAACATTAGCTCGTATATTTACTCATTTTTCTTAAACGAAAAGCAATCCATGCCGCAGTGGCTAGTGGAAGGATGCATGGTACTGATCCATAAGACCGGAGATTTTTCAAGGCTAAAGAACTACAGACACATAGCTTGTTTAAACACCAGCTACAAGCTATTCACTGGCATCCTCAAAGAGAGGATATTAACATCTATCGAGCCGGTATTGAGTGTAATAGTTGAACAACGTGGATGCAAGAGAGGGCTGGCAGGTTGCAGGAAGAACCTGTTAAAAGACAGGTGTTAAAAGACTCGATCACGTATCGACTCAATCTGTCCATGGCTTGGATTGACTACCGTAAGGCATTCGATAACAGGAAACATCCGCTACTTATTAGGCTCCTTGAGTGCCCCGAGGTGCATCCATGAACAGTGAGATTAATGAAAGAGCTTATGCTCTTGTGGCGCACAAGATTTGTAGTAACATCTGACAAGTGACTACAAGCTATATCACATATAAGAAGGGGGTCTTTCAAGGAGACTTTCTCAGTCCGATACTTTCCTGCATCCCCCTCTTGCCTCTATCTGGATACCTATGAGGCCGCCGAACAGAAGAGAATATATATTCTTCACTTGGGCTGATCGCTAAAGAGATTGGTCAGCAGCCTGGGTCGAAGCAGTTTTGCGGAACAAATATGTTATTTAAATAAATAGCACGAAAATTCTAGTTCAATCTAAAAAATCTATACCTTCTTCCCAATACTACTGCTTTCCAACCGAGCGAGTCACGCCTACCCCGAAAGGGAAATGGCTTAATGGTATAATAAGTTGCATCATAAGAGGGCAACGCTACAGCGCAAACTCGCAGACTCCCACTAAAACAGTCTCGCGGAGAGTGGGAGTCGAAACTAGAGCACGGCCCATAAAAAAGGACGCGCGGCCTGAAAATACAGTTGGAGCTTTGCGTGGCGGACGCAACAGTTCTCGGGAAGAACATAGGGAGAAGCTAGAGAATCTTATTCTCAAACTTGTTCCTTACTCTTCTCTAGAACCATTATGGGAAACATTGAGGATTTAGGAAAAATATTCTAGGTCCACAATTTTTCCTCTAAAGGAAGAAATTTCTAAGAGCGAACTGAAGTGAAACTTCTTAAATTCGGTCTACATGAAATACCTCTTCTGAATTAGTTGTGTTTGCCATTTGAGACTTCAACGTTTCTTCCTGAGGGAAAATAAATACGCGAAAGGCAAATTTTGAAGAGTTTCACTTTAGATATAAAATCTAAGAAATAGTTCGTAAAGTGAAATATTATTTAGAAAGGATTAAAACATTACAGCTGAACAAAAGAGTACGGTAACACTGTTCACTCTGATCGAAGAAGTTAGATTTTCTAATTTATAACTCGTCATTCAGTGACTTGGTTGAAAAAGTAACCATGCCATTGGCATCCCAGGGCAATAATTTTATCTGAGAGCATTTTTGGAAACTGGATGATTTCCAGAAATTATAGTTGTCATTCATTGACCAAATACCTTTCCTCGTCCCTCCACCAAGCAGCTAGGAGTACACCTGTTGTCCGTAAGCGTCTCGGCATAGGCTTTCGTTCGAGCAAGCGACCCTAAAACCTAACAAAAGGTTATTAATATTACAATTAGGATAGGATTAGAAGACCTAATTAAGAACTAGGCAACGTACTTCTGTTGTATCTTTAAGTGTCCCTGACACACGCAAGGTGTCCTTTATTAATAGAACCAAAGACTAATCGTCAAGTAAGAAATATACTTTAAATTTCTCTTACATTCAGGTAGAAGCCTTATTGATTAGGCTTGTAAGAAAATAGTTATGCACGTATTATCTCGTAAGACTTTATAGTATAGGCGCGCGCATTATTTTATATGCATTCTTATTTTATATAATTATAGGATTATAGCAGGTTATAGAAAAACCTTTTTGTATGATTCAATTAGACCGGAAATGTTGAATTAATGTATCATTTTTTTTTAAACTTGTTCTCGGGTTAAGAAGAACCCGGTTTTTATTCATAGCCACGGACTAAGTCAAGTGACTGATGAGATGATGATATAATTATTTTATTTAATACGACGTATGAACCCATTTGCGATGATCTTGTAGGTACAAAATT
>CAKNWT010054429.1:0-13500 GCA_932066315.1 Andricus coriarius | reverse complement strand
CTGAATATGTGCACTGATTTATGTAGCCAGGTGTCGAACTCACACAAAAAAAAAGCATGACGTTTCTATTGTAGCTAAATATGTTCACTACCGCCATCTCTGAGCAAACAGCGGATTTAAGCTTATACACCTGGTATTATTAAAATAGTATTAACTTATTATTATTATTATTACATTAAATGTAGGAACTAATGCTACATTTTAATTTTTATATTTCTACATATTCATATTTTTTAAATAACAGTGGAGTTTTGGTAGGTCAATGGAGTATTTTTTTGACTTTAAGCTAGGTTTTTTTTTGTATAAATTACTTCTTTTTTAAATAATTCTCTCTTTTCTTTAAATCAAGAACTTGGATATTTCGATCAATTAATACTTTGTCAACTTTGTGACACGCTCAGTCTGAACAATATATCGCATCTTAAGATCACAGAAATATTTACTAGCATTAAAAACTCATTTCTTTGTTCCCAAGGAATATTTGGTAAGATTTAGGGTAAGCTTTTTTGAACCAAGGAATCACATCTTCCAATTAAGAAAAAGTAACACTTTTTCTGAAGTAACACTTCAGCCGGTGGACTTTAATTTGTTGGAAGGAAATATTTTCTTGATTTAATTTCATATGTTCCTATATCAACTACCTAATTTTCAAACGCAAATCTCTTATTTATTTCAACCAATAAAAACGTTCCTCCACTTAGTTAATATTTCACAAACCAAACTAATAATTTTGGTTTAGATGAAACTATATTTTTTGTATTGAAAAAATGTTTTGTAGGACGTAATGAGTTCGATCATTTTTTTGAATTAAGTAAATTTTCTTTGATTCAAGATTTCGTTTACTCAATGTATATTTTATTTTATTTTATTTTAAAATGATGTAATATTTGCAATCAATATATCATTATATCAATTGCAGCTTTCTGTTGATGAAATACAGTAATTTTTTATCAGGAAAAAGGAATCTTAATCATTCATTGTTTCTGCGACCTATTCTTAAAAGTAATTTAAATTAATAGCGCCATGTTCAAAAACGTAAAAATTAATATTGTCACGTTTCCATAGATGAGTATATATCGCAGATAAAATCTGTTCTATGCGCGGGGAAAAACCAAATACGCATGGCTGCGCAACCGTGAAATTCAGCTCTGGCTATTTTAACAACAAAAGTAACATACGTCAAGAATTATTCTAGTGTAAAGAAAAGAATAAAAATATTTATTTCCCATATGAATTTATGTATGGCTAAAAAAACTCAATTTCACTTGCTCTCATCAAAAAAACTTACAATGAAAATCTCTGATTATTCTTGCATTTGTATTTTTCAATGTTATTTGTGATGATTATTTAATACACAGAAAAAATTGGGTTCTAAAATCCATTATCAATATTAAAGCAGCAATTAGACAAGTTTTGTGAATGATTTGCCAAAAGTTGACTGATTCAGCAGTATCTTTTATGCCTTCTAAGTCTAAGCCACTACGAATGCAACTACGAGGCATGAAGCTGAAAATTCACGCACCACGAGATTCAAAATTGACAGACCCAAACAATAAAAGAAAAGCGAACGTGTTCGCCACACGACACATTTCGATCAACAAGCTCGAGTTTCTCCAGTTTCTCTAGCTTCTGCGAACTCCAATCTATTTTCGATTATTGGCTCTGCTCGAAAGCTTTCAGAGATGCTACAGAAAGTCTGCTTTTAAAATTCGATGAATTTTCCCGATCTATCAGGTCTACTATAGACAAAATTCCAGTCAATTCAATTTAATTCAATTCAAAGACATAACATTATTATCGTTGCAGATAAATTATACAGACTCATTCTTCTACAAAGAAAATTCTTTCGTATCAAAGAAGAATATTAATTGGTTCTCAAAGAAAAGGTTTCTTTAATTTAAAACAAATATAATTTCTGAGTGAAGTAACAAACAAGGATTAATTATATTTTGAAGACTATTGTCAACTTATTTTAAACTACCATTTCAAATTTCCACAATTTAAAATTTGAAGAGGATTTTAAATTGAACGCGTTAATGGTTATAAAACTGTTTTTTAAGAATGTTTCAAATACACTGGGAATCCTATTTAAGTAACTCCCATTCAAGTCATTTCTAGAATTTGAGTCCTCGGCATTTTGGTGACGCGGGTACCACGAGACCGAAAGAGAGCCATGCGCAAATATTTCCCTTTTGTATAATTATTTCGTTTAAAATCGAAATTTTTAATAGCGTAACCATTTGAAACTAGAAAAATTCCCAATCGAATAGTTTTAAACTCAAATGTTGAAATGCAAATTGTAGGAAAATTTAATTTTGAAATTTTTCAAAATGGTACCGTTTCAAATTGAAAGCCTATAGTTTTAAGTTTGCTATTACAATTTAATAATTTCCAATGGAAATTGTGTGAAATTTAACAATTTTACATTAACTTGTGACTTTGAATCGTTCTGAATAAATTTTCAACTAAATAGTTGAAAAAAGATCAATTTTCAACCAAGAAGATTAATTGTCTACCAAAAAAGAAGAATTATCAACAAAATACATAAATTTTCAAACAAATAAATAAAATAAAATGATAACCAAAAATACGAATTTTCAACAAAATAGTTTAATCCTCAACTAAAGAAGATTAATTTTTAACACAATAGTTCCATTTCTACGAAAAAAACATTAAATTTTTGCTAAAACAAATGTATTTTTAAACAAAAAAGATGAATTTTCAAACAAGAAAGATTTCAGTTGAATTTTCAACACCGAAATATGAATTTTCGACAAAAGTTAGTTTTCTACCAAACTAGTTGAATTATTAAACCGAAAAGACGAACTTTCAACAAAACAGTTAAATTTTCAACCAAACAAGATTGACTTTTTAATAAAATTGTTGAATTTTCAACCAAATAATAAAAATTTTAACTACAAATATAATCTTCACCATAATTTATTTTTAAAAATTCACTAATTTTTCCTTAGCCATTAATATTCAAAGACCAGAATCGTAATCTTGTAAAATGTTTAGCATAGAATCTTTTGTAAAGGGAATAAAACAATTTAAATAATTTATTTTTAAAAATTTCAAATTTTTTATCCTTATTAGTTAATTAAAGTTCTTCTTATAAAAATTCCCTGAGTTTTACACGATTTTTTCAAAATTACCTAACTTTTCCTAGATCTAACGGCCACCCTGTATATATTGTTATACAGGGATTAATTAAAAATAAATGCGTATTTAACGAATATATCTTATGCTTTCTTTTAAAACATATAACGCCATAAATTTAAAAGAAGGTTTTCAGGGACAATTTACCGGATGACGTTTACTCATATTTGAATGAACTTATTTTGATACAGTTAAAGTAAAAATAATTGACACATAGGGTATTTAATATTGGAGAAAACACGCATGATAACACCATGCAATTAAAAAAATGATTCCTCTAAAAATGTGGATTTCAGAACAAGTCTTGAGCACCGGATGGATAAACTGGAAGCAGCCGCATTTCAAGCGCCACAGTAGGCAGCACTTCACTTATTCTGGGTAAAGAGCTGGGCGCAGAGTACTTCTTTTTATGAAAATTCAGCCTGGATCCGATTTCCTCGAAGTACAGGACTCACTCCCTATTTTTCTAAATCCATTTTTTCCATCTAATTTCTAAACACAAACGCATAGGGACACGATATTATCAACTTTTTGATTTTCGCCCACATACTTTGATAAATTTACACGTATACTTTTCCATTTTATTATAGCATTCGAAATTATGAGACAAAATATTCCCCTAGCAAAAAATGACATAAAAGCCTATAATGGTTCTTCATTATTTATTACGAGCATGAATTTACAAATGTGAAATATCTTTCATGTTTCAAACTAGGAAGTATTAAGACATTCTGTAAGCGTCTTCATGAAGCCTTTCTGACGTTTATGCTTTTGTGAGATGTCATTTACGATCAAGACAACATCCAACTCTTCGTATTCCGACCTACCTTCAATATTCTGGCGGACCTTTCAAAAGACCCTATTGCAAGCAAACGCAACTACATTATCTTTGATATAAGCTGTCATGTCTACAGAGTTAAACTGAAAGATATGGCAATGGAAAGTGATGTCTTTAAAACTTCCAATCAAATGGTATAAGAAGCTTTAATAAAATCAAAAGTGCTACATCACTTTTCACTAGTCAGTGGGACTTTTTCAATCAACGAAAGGGAATCGAAACTTTCCTTTTCCTTACAAAGAAAGCTGAATCTATTTTCTAGATAATATCTCTAAATAGTCTTAATATAAGAATTTGTCGTAATTTGTTGTAAATATCCAATCTCCTCTTACCGGAGGCACAGATAACACGCATTTAACATAAGGTTTTCCTATATGTATAATTTTATGTACTGTGCAATCTTATTTATTTTGTAATTTATGGTGTCTAGTAAAAATGAATACAATTAATTCGATTACAATTGCTTCAGACATTTAGGCAAACGATAGTGGCCCTCTTCAATTAATTATTCACACAATCTTTTACACATAATACGGGAGCTTATAATACCATTCCGATGTCTTAATTATCTGCGCAGATATGGTTAACACGACAGTTGTTACTTTTTATAAACATATATTTAGTAAACTATTGTTGGCATTCTAATAATAAATCAAAAATCAATTGCTAATACCAAATAAATTAAAAACTATATCTTCATTTTTTGTTCTAAATCTTCAAAAATCTCTATTTTGTTTTACATTTTTTGAGACCTTTGCAACCTTTAAATTAGTTTTAAATGCTTTAAAATCTTTTATATTCTTTTTCGAAATTTTAAGAAATTATTTAAAATTTTTTGAAATATTTTTCACTTTTCTCTTAGAATTCATTTTTCAAAATAAAAAGTCATAAAATTTGTCCATCACGAATCATAAGAAAACTCTTTTATTCACTTGAAAGCTTTCAAAATTCACATTTTCCAAGACGTGAAATGTGATTCCGACTTGAATTTGTTTTCCCGATCAGTGGACGCCCTGTCCAAATATTATTTTATCATTCAATAAATTTGGATTTAGTTTGGTAAAATTGACAACTGTTCTATATATTCCATATAAACTGCATATAAAGGGGTTCTTTAAAGAAGTATGCATGCTAAAGAATGGTCTAATGCACACAGCGCACGAAATCGCGTAACTCGCTTTCTACCATTCTAACACCGTTTCTTTGAGCATTGAATCATATAGATATTCAGCTGACGGCATTTGTCTATAGAAATGCTTGTAACTGAATGTTACAAAAGGCAAACAGACAACAAAAATTACCGGATACCCGGTTTACCCAACAGACAAATTATTTTTGACTAATTACGGGAACTAATAGGTTTGTATAATTAACTTACAACATTTTAGGTCATATTATAATATGGCCTGCTTTTAAAATGAAGTAAGTTAATTGTTTTCTTCATCATACAACAATTTTTACTCCGATCATCCAGTTGAAAATTAAAAAAAATTGACTACAAAAATGATGGTTAGATTGTTGTAGAATGTTTAAAAAACCTTTTAACCATTTTGCAGTTGTTTAAATATGAAAGCTTAATTCAAAATGTCTAATTCTTACAAATCTCTACTTTAAAACGGGAATTGAAAGTTGGTAGCATTCATCAATATTTTAACTCAGAAAGAAATATCTCCTAAGAAATACACTACTATGTAATTCATCCCAGAAAGGTCCTTATAGAAAGTAGCACCTTTTTACAACATTTCTTTTCTAATCCAAGTGAAAATTCTCAGGGCAGTGTTCATTTAATCGTGGTCTACGTGCTTACTTTACCCCCTCCACCTAACTTCCCCTCACGCAGCTGTGGGATCGCCAGCCTGCTGTCATCGACCCTTGCCAGAAGAGGGGTCCTTTGTACCTAATGAGGCATAAAATACGAAACATACAATTTTTGAAATTTTATAATTAGTAATTTAGAAATATTATATTCGAAATCTAGATTTTTTGGATTTCTGACGATATGTTACTTGCTTTAATAAGTTGAAAATTAGAAGTGTTTTTCAGGAAAAATATTGATATCTTGAATTTCTAAAAGATTTTGTTATATAAATTCTCAGCTTAATTTACAGCAGTGCTATTTGGATATTTGTTATCATTTGATGAAATTTGTAATAAAACTTTGTAACTAAATTTATTATACCAGGGTTGATATAGAATTTTTATCTCCTAATTTCAGACCTTTTCCAGTTTTCTTTAAAGACAATTAAAAGGAATTCTAAACCTTACGCTGACAGTTCTATTCCAAAAACATAGAGACTTTTAGAGGACGAGACAATTTTGTCTAAATTCTCTTACTTTTTTTTAATTTAAAATATTTTTTAGGTCTTAGTTTTTTTATGTAAATTTAACTAATTGTAAAGTCGAAAAATTTCAATGTTCTATTCTATTTTTAATATCAACTTCATTCGTTTTCAAACTCGAATCTTTTTTATTTGAGGTCTTATTAATTAGGAAGGATTTCTAATTTTAACCAATTTCAAAACAGAAAACGTTTAAATTGGAAAACTTTGTTATTAATGAAAGATTAATGCTTCCCGTGTTTTACGAGGTGCACCAATCCCCGGTTTTCCTAGTCGCCAGACACCCTGTTTTCAAAAACTCTTTCAATTTAACACAATTAAATTTTTTGAACGATATTCAATTTATTAAAATGTATCGACAATTAAGGCTTTCATTTGGAAATTAAACGAAACAGTACGATTGAAACCTATGAATTTGTTTGTTTTTTACAAATCGAATTTGAAATTATTCGATTTTTAATGTTTTCGACTTTCAAATATTCAACCAGTAACTGTTACAAAAATTAAAATGTTACAATTTTTAAAGATTCTTCTTCAAAAAGTCGAAAATGTCGTACATACCGAAGCTTGGAAAGTAAAGAAGTGAAGAAATAGGGGCACGAGCGGACATAACGATAAAATAGGGGCATTTGTTTACAATGTGTTATAGAAAATTTCGTAAAAGTGACTGAAAATTTGGTATTTGCAGCAATCTGGCGATCCCTCAACTGCGTGAGGGAAAATTATGAAGTGGGGTACAGTAAGTAGATAGATGGCGATCCAATGGACATCGCCCAAATTCTCAAGAGGATTTTATGGTCTATTTTCAGAATCGAAAACAATGTAATAATTCGATCAAAGATTCGAATTATCATAACAATCAAGCCAGAATCATTGTCCTCCCGCGAGATACTCCAGGAAGTTATAATACGATAAAGGTGATAGCAATTCATGCATGTTCAATTATTGTTCATTCTTCACATTCGGAGACGAGTAACTTTCGCATGCGATTATCTTTTTTGCTGACAAATAAGTGAAGTGAAACCTTTTTCGCCGTTTATACCTGTAACTGCAAATTTCTTTGTAAGGCTGTTACCAAGCAAAGTGAGTCCCAGAAATGAGTGCATTATGAAACTGTCATATCATCACATGAGCCTTTCGCATTATGTTTCTATTGCACATAATTTTTACGCAATATGGGCAAATATGTCTTTTATGAAAGTAAATATATATTTAATGAAAGTTAACATAAATTTAAAAAAAAGTAATAGCTACTTTTTTTTTAATTCAAATTATTCTCTTACTCAAACTCTTTTATTATTTTGATCTTCGGTTTTCAATTTTTTATCTTGCTTTATATCAGTACAAGGGTGGATCATCATCCAATGATTCAAACTGCTTTCTCATGATTAAATGTATAATTTCATAATATTGTCTGTTCGGATCTTGCTCTGACATCTGTGATTCTACTGCCTCCATGACTTCGGAAATACTGATATTTTCACTCCTATAGTAAAACAACAACAATTTGTAAACAATAATAAATCTAATGTAAATTGCAGGGTGCGAGCTGGACCCAAAAACCGGGAAATAACAATGATTTTTTACCGGAAGCTTGGTAATTTTTGTTAGAAAGACCTTTCCAATCGCTTTAAAATATGTCACTAACTTTCATATATGAAATTTTTAATGATTTCGATTTTAAATTCTTCTGAGTTTGACAAGTTTAAGTTGTAACATTTTCAAGTAGAAAATCATTCAGTTTTCGATGCGTCTTTACCTTTTAAAATTTTCATCTTTCAGTCTAAATTTCATATTTTCCGATCACAAAATTTTGAATTATAGATTTAAAGGCTTGAATAATTAAAATTAAAAGTATTTGAAACTAAAAGAATTTTGACGATAAAACGTTTCAAGTCAATTAACATAAATCAACTATAGAAAATAAAACTTGAACAATAATATTTAAATTAGCCGTGGCTGTGTGTACCGAAATTTCGGTACAAATCGCCGGATTTTTTCGGTACAAATAAAGCTGGAGGGGCTATTTGTACCGAAATTTTGGTACAAATAGTCTCTTCGAAAAATTAAAATCAATGAAGACGTGAAACTAACTTTCTTACCACAAAGGTGATTATTTTACTATTTTATTTCGACTATTAAACTGAAATCAATTCTCGAATTTTATACTATACCCGCGCCCAACTAAATTTGCATAATACGCGAATGGATAAGTAACAAAATATAATCCTGTCAAAGCCAGCAGACAAATACAATATATTTTCATGTCACAACATTTTAAAATCTGCTTTCGCTTGCCACAAGAATTAACCTAGTGCTTATGCCTAAATGGATATAAGTAGGCACTCTTAAATTTAGATTGTGTGCCTGTTTCGCTTCCTTTCGTCGTTTGTTCCACTTTGGCGAACGTGGTTTTAAAACATAAGTTAAAACAATGGAAGCTTAAAATCTGTAAGTTTTGACTAAGACTTTTAGAAGTCAAACTGCGGATTATGAAAAAGGAAAAAGTATAATTTAAATCATTTTTATTACCACATATGAACTTTACTTAAAATAAAATGAAACAGTACAATATGTAGTTCTTTTTCTGTGAACTTGAAACTTATTACATAATTTCTAGATTTCAGGTTTTTTCTATATTATTGTGGAATTTTCTTTGTCTGCTCATGCATTAAGGTTGCAAATGGTGTCTTATGTTAATAAGCTTCACATCGATATATGAATAATTAAAAAGGAGAACTCGGTCGGCGAAATCTTAAACAATACTTATAGCTTTGTATTCGCAACATTGAAAAAAGACAAATTTCCTCTTATAGTCTCTTTGTCTTGGCCTCTTATTATATGGAATGGATAATAATGATCGTGGGCTCGACTACCTTCGACGAACGATTAGTTTCTCGTTGCGGCGAGAAAGTCACGTTTCACCAGATTTTGCAACAATGTGTAAGGATCTCCAATAAGGGGATGATCATTCATTTTTAAATGTTGGTTTAAAGAAAGTAACATTCTTAACAATTTCAGTCAGAACACACAATTTTGAAATTGGCGAATGTTCGAAATTTAGTGAATCAGATTAAAATCATCAATAATTTAACAAATTTAAATCAAAAAGACGTTCATAATTAGACGATATGAAATTTTCTGCACTTTATATAAAAATAGGTTTAGAATATATCTAACATATTTTATAATTTGAGGCATTCCAAACTAAATCGTAAGCACGCTCAACCAGATTTTCAGTTCAACAATTTTTCAATTGAATTATTTTAAATAATTAGAAAATTTGAAATCCTTTTAAGAATGAAGAATTTGAAATAGATAATCTTCAGACATCCATAATTTGAAACTGAAAATCATTCGATTTGAAGCATTCAAAATTGAAAAAAGTAAAAATAATAGATAGAGTGAAATGCTTTATCGAATCATTTGAGCTGGATCACAACTTTTTTGTGGTTGTTGGATTTAAACATTTAAAAAAAATCCTATTCAGGGTGGCCTACTTACAACCAAAAAAGTGATTTCCAACCGAATAAGTATAATTAGAAGTGAACTATGTGAATGAATAATGTGACTAATGTCCTTTTGAATTCAAAATGTTTAAAATCCTTTGGAATCACTACAAATTATTGAAATCTATTTCAAATACCCTAAGATATTTTAAAAATGCCCTAAAATCTTTCAAATTCTTTGAAATTCCTTCAAATTATCGAAATCAATTGAAAATTTCTTGGAACCTTTTAAAATATCCTGAAAATAATTGAAATCGTTTGGAATACCTTGAAATCCTAAATTCATCAATTCATGTGAATAAATTATTTGAAGTCCAGTGAAATATTATAAAATTCCGTGAAATTACATCAAATCTGATATTTCCGAAAAGCTTGGAAAATTTATTAAAATACCTTGAGAGCTTTTAAAATCCGTTAAAATTATTGAAATAATCGTAGCTCGGGGTTACGAAACCTTAAAGAGCTGACATTTACACTGAGAAAAAATTTGGATCTGATTTGGTTCCTCGTACCAAACACGCGCCCGCGCATGCGCAGATGCCCGAAGCGTAATGCCGATTTGATCTATGAGCTTTTTTTTAGAGTTGCTTTCAATAAAATAAAATTTTATTGTCTGTGACTAGTATAAGGTATTCCTCAGGGAAATGCTACGATTATTTGTGAATTAAGAATGTTTGCTGTTTAGAGTTAGATTCCTATAGAAAGTCACAGTGGTTATAGTGATTTTTCTAGATTTAATTCCAGAATTTAGGATTATGAACATAGCTTGAAAAAAGATAAAGTGGCACCGGCATTGCTTGATTTGACCAACAAATGGTGTAGACTGTAGATCATATTCCACAGGGACGGTCGTACTTGGTACGGAATATGGATTTCGGGGTTTGCTTTAGGGGTGCGGTGCTGGCCACCCTGTGGGTACGATTGTGGCGTGTCGACAAGCTTTCAGTGACTTTGATTTAAATAACAAACGAAATTATACACCACCTCGTAAAAATGCGTTGGCATCATTTTATTGCAAAAAGATGAATTAAAGAGGGTGATTTGGTTTTGAATCAAATTTATGGGTTGAATAGCAACTAGAAGAAAGTTTATCAATGCATGAAATTTGGTATTCGTTTGGAATTTACATAATTAAGGAACTTCTTACTTCAAAGCAAATTCTAATAGTACCGTAAACTGGCGCTAAGCGTCTGATTCTGCATTTCTGAATATGAAATTTGTTTCTTCTAGGTAAAAAATATAAAGGTTTTCAATTAATAATTGTAAAAATGCAACGGAAACCCCAACAAGAAGCAATATCGCGTTTAAATAAAGAATTAAGGGTGCGCCGCTTAGCTCCAGTTTACGGCAGAATATTTTTTATTCCTTTTATTCGGTCAAAAAGCGATGGTAAATATTTCAAAGTAATCAATGAAATCAATACGAAAAAGGGTGTGTTTTGATGAATTGGAATCTATTCCTCCGATGTTTCATGTTTGTGCACGATTTGTCTAAATCTGGGCCGTTAACACGAAAGGATCGATTCCGCACGAATTTTTATCGGATCGTTAACCTACATATGCCGATATTTTACCAGGTCGAAATACAATTTGATACTGCCGCATCAGCTGCTCAGGTATAGATAGAAAGGCTTCCCGGAATTCGTTTTCTCACTGACAGTCGAACAAGAATTATTTACATGGCGGAATCGTAATTGCACGTTGTGGGTGACTATGCCAGAGAGGAGAAAAGATTTTACGACATAACGACCCACTGCCGAAGACAGTAAATCTCATGCAGAAAGAGACGATTCTGACTTTATTATTCCGGATAAAAAGGCTCATTTCCGTAATTTGCAGAAAGGTCTGCAATCTGCATCTTCATCTGTTTTTAATAATAAGAAAAATGCAGGGATTACAGTGGTTCAGTAGTTCAATTTTAGGTAAACAAGGGGGTTTAAAAGAAGAAGGATTTCATCTATTATGAAAACCCTTTTTATATCATATAAGCAAAAGTACCATTGCAAATAACATTGTTAGATCACTTTAATTCTTGTTCCTATTAAATAATCAATTTTATTGGAAAAATGGTGCTATAAGCTTAAATCTGGAAAAATTTACGTCATAAAAAAAATTATGCAGAAAACAGTTTTGAAAACTAAAGAATGAAAGAATCGCTGTCAGGAATATAACGTTTGCAACGTTAATTGAAATAATTGCAGCATGAAAATTTGATCTACTGGTACGTACATGAAACATTATTCCATCAAGCAATTATACAAATTAAATCTAATTTAGTCCAAAATAGATTCAACTTAGAAAATAGCTGAGGCTTCACTATGGGGGCAAAAGCGACTAAGAAAATAATACGATTAAGCTCTAACCTCAAAACAAAACTCGTGTAAAACCTGTAAACACGCAGAATCATTCTATTCCTCAGCGGTCTGCAGATATCTGCGCGTGTCGTCTGCACCTAGATTCTAGCAGAATTTCAACGAATAAGAAGTCATACCACAGCTATGAAGATTTTAAATAAAAATACCTTTCACTTCTTGCTACATATGTTTAAAAGTAAATTTCCCAATGCATAACATACCAAAGAATCAAACCATACAATTTTTACATCCTAAGATATTTCTGTTAAAAGAACGAAATACAGCTTGTTAAAAATAATTAAATTATGAAACCATTGTTTTATTATGATAATTAATGCGCATGGTGGGACTAGAAATAAAAAAATGTATGAATTCCACGTCTCATTGATCATATTTTTGTTTGAACGTTTTTTTTTGCTAGCTTTGAAAAATTTTTTGAACACTTCAGCACTTTCTACTGATAAAAATACATCAGAAAAAAATTCAAGAAGATTAAAGATACAAAAATATGTAAATTACAGAATTGCAAAATGCTTATGTTTGAATTTTCCCAAATCAGTAGATAGATTTTTATTCCGTATTCTCATCAATTTTTTATCCAGTATTTTTCTAAGAGAGCTAGATACTAGAAAGATATAATAATTAATTAATAATAAATCATTTCTACAACGACAACTAACATACTTTTCTCTATAATATGCCAGTTTTCAAAATTAATTAAAATTATTATGGCCAACGGCCATACCACGCTGGAAGCACCAGTTCCCGTTAGATCACTGAAGTTAAGCAGTGTTGGGCGCGGTTAGTACTTGGATGGGTGACCGTCTGATACTACTGCGTTCCTGTTGGCGGTCGTGGGTGTGGTGAGCCCATTTACTACAAATCCACCTAAAAAACACTACCCGAATCTGGTAGTGTCACGCTTACCCCTAGAGGCTCGCCGAAAGGGAAATAGCTTAATGATATACATACATTAATTATTTTTCGCAGGCTTCACAGTTCTTCTCCCCTCTTTTCCCCATTTTTTGACTTTCCAAATTCATTCCTTTTGGTCGAAAAGTCTACTATTATATTTTTGCTTAAGAATTAATTTTTTTGGTTAACAATTTTATTAAAGTCATCCTTTTTCGAAAAAAATTCAACAATTTGGTTGAAAATTCAACTGTTTGTAGAAAAGGACCCCGCACCAAATGTACAGTAAATGGCTTTTTGTAAAAAATTTCAAATATAATTTTTTTTGTATTTTCGAACCTGCAAAGCAATAATCCGAAAGAAAAAAGTAAAAAAAAATGGACAGTTTTT